>BDUI01000053.1:544395-571609 GCA_002335545.1 Apodemus speciosus | reverse complement strand
ATAATTAAATGTAAAATGTATTGTGTGGAAACACTAAAAATTCTTACAATATTCTTTCACAACTCTGGAAAATATGTAAATATTAAATACATATATGGAAATTAAGAATTGCCACAACAAAACACACCAGGAGGTAGTACTAAAAATAATAAATGGCAGGCCTTATTTGAGAAGTGTGCATACTAAGATTGAATATCAATGAGATGTAATTGCTAGATGCTTTCATATTTCAGCATAGCAAAATAAAACTGCCTAATTTTTGAAATGTTGAAAATGTCAATGTATGCAAATTTGAGGATGGTCTGAAAATCATAGGGTGGCAGAGGGAGGAAAGAAAGATGAAGTCCTACCATTAGATGTTTTTGTTATTAACTTGGATGTAAAATAACCATAAAATTCTAGTACTAAGGCCACTGTTGCCAATGTCATCATGTCCTGTTAAATGATAAGTAGAGATGTTATGTTAAGAAAAATGACCTCTCACTTTAAAATCTGTTAAAAGGATTGTGAAGAAAATGAATGTGCTTTATTCTTCAAAATGTTATTACCAATGATACAAATAATGTGAAGTTCACATGAAATGCAATATTCATTTTATAATATATAATCTGTACTAGCATTCTTTATGATGAACTAATTTATCATGTGAATTAATAATCAATATGCAGACCTTAATTATCTAATAAGTAATTTCTGTAATCATTCCATACTCCTCTTGGTTTAAATATCATATTATGTAGACAATAATAGCTACTACACATAGATACTTAAAGAGAATTTATTATATCTTATCAGAGTCAGATTTTAGAAATTATATTTATTTATAGGATTGATTATAAGAAAAAACACAAAAGTTTAAAATGACATACCATAAAAAATAGCTTCTTTCCTAATTGATATACTATTCTATTTTATTTCAAGCCGCTTTATAAATATTCCATTTTGTATACATTTATACAAGAAATATGTATATGAGCAAGTCTCTCTGTTCGTGCACTTTTTAGAAGCAAGTTGTACTGTTAAAAGGTAAGTTCATTTAGACAGGAACTATTCTGGGTTAAAAATTTTGAGATAGGTGGGTGGAATTTTTTCTGTATAAAGGAAATAGGGACAAACAATGGACAAGAGACTGAAGGAAATGCCATTCAGAGACCACCCTCCTTGAGATCCAACCCATGTGCAGACACCAAACCCTCACACTGTTTCTGATGCCAAGATGTACTTTCAGATCAGTACCTGACATGGCTATCCTCTGAGAGCTTCTGACAATACCCAATTGAGACAGATACAGATACTTATTGGACTGAACCCAGGGACCACTATGCAAGAATTAGGGAAAGGACTGAAGGAGCTGAAGGGGATTGCAATCCCATAGGAAGAACAACAGTATCAACTAACTGTACCCCTCAGACGTCCCAGGGACTAAGCCACCAACCAAAGAGCATAAATGGGCTGGACTGTAACCCTTGATACATATGTAGCAGAGTACTGCCTTCTGGCCTCAGTGGGAGGGGATGATCCTGTGTAGACTTGATGCCACAGAGAAGGGGGATGCTAGAGGGGTATCATGGGGGTAGATGGGTGGGCGGAGGAGAATCCTTTTAGAGGAAAAGAGGAGTGGTAATGGGGTGAGGGGCTTGCAGAGGGGGAGCAGGAATGAGGACAACAATTTGAAATGTAAATAAATGAAATAAATAATAATTAAAAAATAAAAACCACACAATACTTCAGGGATAAAAGAGGTAATGTTCATTAAGTGCCAGTGGACATAAATGGAAGATCTATATTAATGCACCTTGGTGCATTAATGGTAGCTTCAGGACCATTATGAAAGAATAGGAATATCTGGAAGAACTGGAGGTTGAGAATGACAAGGTTATCTTCTCAAAACTGCTGCCCTAATGAACTAATGAACTTCTGCCTGCTGAAGACCTACAAAGTATAAACCAGTCAACATTCAGTCATGCCGTAGAATGCTTGAGACTAATGAAATCTCACTCTTAATTTAAGAGATATTGAGGGATGATATAAGGAAGTTTTCTATAAATGTATAGACCTTGGCAGGTCAACTATGATCCAGTACATGACTCCATGCACAGGAGTATAAGAGCAACATATTAAAATCGGTGAGCTTAAAAATTAAGAGCAGAGGACAGGAAGTTGAGAGGAAGTCAGGAGAAGAGGGGATGCATGCTGTTTCACAGGGGAATTATGAGGACAAGTGGAAGATCATGTGATCAAAACATATTGTGTAACATTCTCAAAGAAAAATATTAAAACAATAATTCATTTAAATAGTGTTCCCATGTTTTAAAATAATGTGTTAATTCTAGATATTCCATTAACTACCAATGTATCTGTTATCTTTTTTAAATAGTAAAGACCCTTGCTACATGTGTAGCAGAGTACTGCCTTCACCATTTGTCTCCTTTGTCTCCTTCTCTTATCATTCTATGCTTTGTTATTTTTGAATGTACACAACAGTGTGTTGTATTTCACTAATTATTGGTATGTAGCAAGTAAAAATTGAAGTCCACAGAGATAAGGAAACTACTGGAAAAGAGGACAAAATAGACAGGAGACAGAGGAAATGCTAAGCTGACTAGCCAAAAAAAAAAAAACATAGATGAAACATGAAACTTTAATGAGATGCAGCATTACAGACAGAACCTTGAATTCTCTTTTCTGTACCAGAAAAAAAAAAAAAAAAACAGTCAGGGAGACTAATCTGAGATTGTGTAACAAAGCTGGAGACTTCATCCTCTGAAATATCACATATGACAAACTAATAAAATATGGCAAACATAAAGACTGTGCATGATGATAGTCAAGAATACCAGCATCTGGAAGCTACAGACCAAAACAACTTGTTCCAAAATATTGTGTACTTACTTTTAAAGTAGATGTTTTATTCTAGCAAAACATTTGTTGATGATACAAGGCTATGCTAAAAAATGACATGAATTTTGGTGAAATAAAAACACTGGCAAAGAATGAAAAAAGAAATGACATCATTTTATAGTTTTTAAAAAAGGTCATACATTCTCTATGCTGTTGTGTATAGTCACTCTGGGATTTACATACAAAAATAATAGTTGTATATGCATATTTTCATGATAGTTGTCATAGTGTTCAATTATTATGGTTTTGGTATATAAAATATCTTTCAAGTCTTCATTATTTGTATTTGATCTCTAATGTTTAATACTGGGGGACTGAAATACCTCCAAGAGAGAGCTGGCCACTCAGGAGCACAGACAAGCCTGTGAGTTCAGGTAAGACCACCACTTCAGCTCAAAGTGACCCTCCCAGAACACTCAGGACAAAGGAACCCAGGAGCATCCTGGGACAAAAACCTTTTGGTTTCCCTCTGCACGCAGAGCTGATCATTTGCTCTACATACCCAAATGCCACCAGGAGAGAACTGATATCCCAGGAGTGCCAACAGGACCTGTGAACACAGGAGGGGGACAAGCCACATTCAGAGACAGCAAGACTAGCTACCAAGAGAGATGACCAGATGGTGAAAGGCAATGGCAACATGAGCAACAGAAACCCTGGCTAATTGGCAACACCAGAACCCTCCAACCACAGCTAGCCCTGGATACCCCAACACACCAGATGTGGTTTAAATTCACATCAAATGATGATGATAGAGAACTTTAAGCAAGACATAAATAACTCCCTTAAAGAAATACAGAAGAACACAGGAAAACAGGTAGAAGCCCTCAAACAGAAAACACAGAAATCCATTAAAGAATTACAGGAAAACACAACCAGATGAAGGAATTGAACAAAACCATGCAAGATCTAAAAATGAAAATAGAAACAATAAAGAAATCACAAAGGGAGATAACCATGGAGATAGAAAAATCTAGGAAAGAGATCAGGAGGAGTCCTAAATGCAAGCATCAACAACAGAATACAAGAGATAGAAGAGAGAATCCCAGGTACAGAAGATATCATAGAAAACATCGACACAACAGGCAAAGAAAATGCAAAATGCAAAATGTTCTTAACCCAAAACCAGAAAATCCAGAAAAAATGAGAAGACCAAACCTAAGGATCATAGGTATAGAAGACAGTGAAGATTCCCAACAAAACTGGCCAGTAAATATCTTCAACAAAATTATAGAAGAAAACATCCCTAACCTAAAGGAAGACATACACATAAACATGTAAGAAGCCCTCAGAACTCCAAATAGATTGGACCAGAAAAGAAATTCCTCCCCTATCATAATAGTCAATACAGCAAATCCACAAAATAAAGAAAGAATATTAAAAGCAATAAGTGATAAATGTCAATTAACACAAAGGCAGACCTATCAGACTTCTCACCAGAGACCATTAAAGCTAGAAAATCCTGGGCAGATCACATACAGACCGTAAGAGAGCACAAATGCCAGGCCAGGCTACTATACCCAGCAAAACTCTCAAGTACCATAGATGGATAAGCCAGGCTATTCCAAGGCCAAAACAAATTTATACAATATCTTTCCACAAATCCAGCTCTACAAAGGATAATAAATGGAAAATGCCAATATAAGGAGGGCAACTACACCCTACAAAAAGCAAGAAAGTAATCATCTTTCAGCTAACCCAAAAGAAGATAGTCACACCAAAAGAAAAATAACATGAAATAACAGGAAACAGCAGTCACTATTCCTTAATTTCTCTTAACATCAATAGACTCAATTCCCCAATTAAAAAAGAACAGACTAACAGACTTGATATGTGTATAGGACACAACATTTTGCTGCACACAGGAAACATACCTCAGTGTCAAAGACAAACACTACCTCAGAGTAAAGGGCTGGAAAAGAATTTCCAAGAAAATGGTCCCAAGAAACAAGCTAGAGTAGCCATTCTAATATCAGATAAAAATCTACTTTGAATCAAAAGTTATCCAAAAAGTTAAGGAAGGACACTTCATGTTCATCAAAGGAAAAAAGCTACCAAGAAGAATTCTAAATTCTGAATATCTATGTCTCAAGTTAAAATGCAATCACATTCATAACAGAAACTTTACTAAAGCTCAAAGCATACATTGCACCTCACACAATAATAGTGGGAGACTTCAACATCCCACTCTTATCAATGGACAGATCATTGATACACAAACAAGAGACACAGTGACAGTATCAGAAGTTATGAACCAAATGCATTTAAGAGATATTTATAAAACATTTCATCTTAAAACAAAAGAATATGCCTTCTTAGCACCTCGTGGTACATTCTCCATTGACCATATAATTGATTACAAAAGAGACCTCTACATATACATGAGGATTAAAATAATCCTATGCATCCTATAAGATCACTACAGATTAAGACTGATCTTCAATAGCAATAAAAACAACAGAAAGCCCTCATACACATGGAAGCTGAACAATGCTCCACTCAGTGATAACTTGGTCAAGGAAGAAATAAAGAAAGAAATGAAAGACTTTTTAGAATATAGTGAAAATAAATGTACAACATACCGAAACATATGGAACACAATGAACACAGTGCTAAGAAGAAAACTCATAGCTCTGAGTGCCTCCAAAAAGAAACTGGAGATAGCATACACTAGCAGCTTAACAGCACACCTGAAAGATCTAGAACATAAAGAAGCAAATACACCCAAATGAAGTAGATATCAGGAAATAATCAAATTCAGGGATGAAATCAACCAAGTAGAAACAAAAAAGAATTATACAAAAAATCAACAAAACTAGGAGCTGGTTCTTTGAGAAAATCAACAAGATAGATAAACCCTTAGACAGACTAACCAGAGGGAACAGAGACAGTATCCAAATTAACAAAATCAGAAATGAAATTAGAGATATAAAAACAGAAACTGAGGAAACTCAGAAAATCATCAGAAAAAAAATCATCGTCCTACAAAAGCCTATACTCAACAAAACTGGAAAATCTGCATGAAATGAACAATTTTTTAGGCAGATATTAAATAACACAGCTAAATCATGATCAGATAAACCATCTAAACAGTCCAGTAACACCTAAAGAAATAGAAATAGTAATTAAAATCTCTCAACCAAACAAGCCCAGGACCAGATGGTTTCAGTCCAAATTCTGTCAGACCTTCAAAGAATACCTAATACCAATACTCTTTGAACTATTCCACAAAGTAGAAACAATCTTCAGATTAATTTCCCTTATGAATATCAATACAAAAATACTCGATAAAATTCTCTCAAACTGATTCGCAAACTACGTCAAAATGATCATTCACCACAATCAATTATGCTTCATTCCAGGTATGCAGGATTGGTTCTATATATAGAAATCAATCAATGTAATCCACTACGTAAGCAAACTCAAACACACACACACATACACACACACACACACACACACACACACACACACACAAACAAACAAACAAACATACATTATCATTTCATTAGATGCTGAGAAAGTATTTGACAAAATCCACCATCCCTTCATGATAAAAGTCTTCAAAAATTCAGGAATTCAAGGCCCATACCTAAACATAATAAAAAGCAATATACAGCAAACCAGTAGCCAATATCAAACTAAGTGGAGAGAAACTTTAAGAAATCCCACTAAAGTCAGTGACTACACAAGGCTGCCCCCCCTCTCTCTAACTATTCAATATACTACTCAAAGTCCTAGCCAGAGCAATTAGACAACAAAAGGAGGTAAAAGCTATACAAATTGTAAAGGAATATGTCAAAATGTCATTATTTGCAGATGATAGGAGAGTATACTTAAATGACCTCAAAAATTCTATCAGAGAACTCTAAAACCGAATAAACAATATCAGCAAAGTCTTTGGATATAAAATTAACTCAAACAAAACTGTAGCCTTCCTATAACCTAGGATAAAGAAGCTGAGAAAGAAATTAGGGAAGCAATACCCTTCACAATAGTCACAAATAATATAAAATACTTTGATGAGACTCTAATCAAGCAAGTGAAAGATCTGTATGACAGGAATGTCAAGTCTCTGAAGAAAGAAATAGAAGAGCTCAGAAGATGGAATGATCTCCCATGCTCCTAGATTGGTAGCATTAACATAGTAAAATAGCCATCTTGTGGAAAGCAAACTACAGATTCAATGCAATCCCCATCAAAATTCCAACTCAATTATTCATAGAGTTAGAAAGAGCAATTCTCACATTCATTTGGAATAACAAAAATCCAAGGATAGCAAAAACTTTTCTCAACTATAGAACTTCTAGGGGAATAACCATCTCTGACCTCAAGTTATACTACAGAGCAATAGTGATAAAAGCTGCATGGTATTGGTACAGAGACAGGCAGGAAGATCAATGGAATAGAATTGAAGACCCAGAAATGAACCCACACACCTATGGTCACTTTAACTCCTTTGACAAAAGAGTAAAAACCATCCAGTGCAAATTGATCCATTCTTGTCTCCCTGTACAAAGCTCAAGTCTAAGCTCAAGATCCTCTTATGTGGATCAAGGACCTCCACATAAAACTTGATACACTGAATGTAACAGAAGAGAAAGTGGGGGAAAATCTCAAACAAATTGGCACAGGGGAAAAGTTCTTGAACTGAACACCAATGGCCTATGCACTAAGATCAAGAATTGACAAATGGAACCTCATAAAATATCAAAGCTTCTGTAAGGCAAAGGATAATGTCAATAGGACAAAATGGCAATTAACAGATTGGGAAAAGATCTTTAGCAATCTCACATCTGCTAGAGGGCTAATATCCAATATATACAAAGAACTCAAGAAATTAGACTCCAGAGAACTGAATAACCTATTATAAAAAGGGAGCAGAGCTAAAAAGAGAATTCTCAACTGAGGAAATTCAAATCACCTAAAGAAATGTTTATCATCTTTAGTCATCAGGGAAATGCAAATCAAAACAACCTTGAAATTCAACTTCACAACAGACAGAATGGCTAAAATCAAAACTCAAGTGACAACAGATGCTGGTTAGGTTGTGGAGAACTAGGAACACTCCTCTATTTCTGTTGGGATTGTGAGCTGGTACAAAAACTCTGGAAATCAGTTTGGTGTTTCCTCAGAAAACAGAACATAGTACTACCTAAGGACCGAGCTATACCACTCCTGAGTGTATACACAGAATATGGTCCAACATGTAATAAGGGCACATGCTCCACTATGTTCATTGCAGCCATATTTATAATAGCAGGAAGCTGGAGAAAACCCAGATCTCCCTCAACAGAGTAATTTATACAGAAAATGGAGTACTACACACCTATTAATATCTATGACTTCATGAAATTAGCAGGCAAAGGGATGGAACTTGAAAATATCATCCTGAGTGAGGTAACTCATTCACAAAAGAACACATATAGTATGTACTCACTAATAAGTGGATATTAGCCCAAAAGTTTGGAATGCCCAAGATTCAGTTCACAGATCATATGAAGACTAAAAAGGAAAATCAAACCGTGGGTACTTTGGTCCTTCTTAGAAGGGAAACAAAATCCCCACAGGAGTAGATAGAAAGACAAAATGTGGAGCAGATACTGAATGAAAGACCATACAGAGACTTCCCTACCTTGTGATCCATCCCATATACAGCCACCAAAACTGGATCATATTGTGGATGCTAGGAAGTGCTTGCTGACTGGAGCCTGATATGGCTGTCTCCTGAGAGGTTCTGCCAGAGCCTGACAAATACAGAGGCAGATGCTTGCAGCCAACCATTGTACTGAGCTCAGGGTCCCTGATGGGGGAGTTGGAGAAGGAACTAAAGACTAAAGGAACTGAATAGATTTGCAGCCTTTTGGAAGGAGCAACATTGTCAACAGTCCAGACCATCTGGACCTCCCGGGGACTGGACCACCAACCAAAGAATTCACATGGAGTGACCCATGGCTCTGGCTACCCGTGTGGCAGAGGATGGCCTTGTTGGACATCAGTGGGAGGAGAGGCCCTTGGGCCTGAGGGTGTTTGAAGCCCCAATGTAGCGAAATGCCAGAGCAGGAAGACAGGAGGTGGGTGGATGAGCGAGCACCTTTATAGAGAGGCAGGGGTAGGGGGATGTAATAGAGGGTTTTCGAAGGGGAGGACTGGAAAGTAGATATCATTTGAAATGTAAATAAAGAAAATATCAAATAAAAACATTAAAATAAATTGAGGTGCTGAACACTTAATCTGACAGCAACATTTAGATATGGGAACTTTGGAAATAAGTGAGGATTAGATAATTATTTTATGATTTATAAGATGAATGCATTTAGAAGACAGATGAACATACCCTGTGTTTAATCAGAAGATGTCAGAGTAAGACCCTCAACACTTGACCTCAAGTATTCCAAGACAGAGAATGTGTTTTACGATGGTACCTAACCCAGCATGTGACAGCCTTTCATTAGAAACAGAAATCAAGCCATCACATCAGTAATCCTGCTTCTCTCATTTAATATCTAGAAATTTACATTCATGTATAGATTTGCATAAATTCTTATAATAGCTAAGATATAGTATAGTACATGTGTATTATACTAAATATTATTTAGCATAGACACTATTTTTTAATCTGGTCCCTCCATTTGTTTAACTGACTCATAAAACATAATAATTATTGAAGCCACACATGAATGTCAGATCTACGTAAATACTGAAAATTTTGTCTTTAATATTTAAAAAGAAGCATAATGTAAGCAATTAAAACTATTTTAAATTTTAGGAAATATTCAGGCATAATATCTTGTAGAAAATTTAAATTGGGCTATGAATCTAAATTATTGTACATATATTACTTATAGTATAAAATAAATATGGAAATCATGTATGTGTAGATTATTATCTAGTTTATGATGGAGATGTACTCCAAGTTTGAAAGAATGTAAGTAAATAAAGTATGAATTCATGTATGATCTCTAGGTTAGAGTACATTAGTTCTTCATGATTTTGAAGGTGATTATATTCTTAATATTATTGATATTTGATACAACTTATTAATTGATTATTTGTTTTTAATTTACTTCCATCACTAAATAACCTATTGTAGCAAATATGTTCATATGAACACAAGCAAAACATTAAGTAAAAAACTGTTTTTACTTAAAATTTCCCAGTTTCTTATCGTGGTTAGCATAATTATTATCATATGGAATTAGCCCAACATAGTTTTTTCATACTTATTTTGACTTGTCATGTAATACCTGTCCTGATATCTTTATATGTCAACCGACAGGAAAGAGCTATCTATTATTTGTCTAGTAAACTGATCAATGGTAAAAGTGGTTAAAGTGATCCATGGTATTACTTTAATATATGTGTGTCCTTTTTATTGGAAGATTCTGAAGCAAGTGGAATAAACTTGTTATTCATTTATTTAGAATAAAATGAAATTATGAAGAAAATAGGAAAGAATTGATTTAATACTATAAGTATGACTCGATGATTCTCATGGAAACAACCATTTCCAGCCTTTAATTGCATATTACCAACAACAAAAGTCCTGAAGGAGTAGAAGCTTACTTGAATTAATTGCATCATATGCTCACAAAGTATGCAAACCAGGCAACATGCATTACTGAGGGGAAATTTAAAAAGTATGATTAAGAGAATTGTTTAAGGGGCTTTTAATTCAAGAAACACAATTACACCAATATACACAACAGCATTAGCTATTTTTCTACATAAGCTAATAGAGTCGAAACAAGTGGAGGGGAGAGAAATTGATTCCTTCAGCAATTCAATCAGTGGCAGATTTTATTGGTATTGCTGTTGCAGGGACCATTGACTGCTTTGCATCTTGAAATTTGGACTCAAATTTAATACAGCAATAGGAATTGGGCAGCTGCTTCATTTTGATGAATAGGAATGAAGGTTCTATGACATTCAAGAACACTTCTCTGTGAGTGCAAAGCACATTGGTTGTAGCACATTGGCTAACATTTCTGCATTTTACATTATGACCTGAGAATATTGGTACATGGACACTTTCAGTCAGAAAGAAGTCTTAGGAAATAGGACAGCATAGTTTTACTATCCAGACAGGCAACCAAAGGTGATGTAATGATATGTTTGTTGCAGATCCAAGCACCCTATCTTTAGAAACCACACCCATAGACAGACAGACAGACAGACAGACAGGCAGGCAGGCAGGCGGGCAGGCAGGCAAATGAGAGATAGATGTTAGATAACAGAAAAAGAGAGAGAGATAAAAGAGAGTTTTAAAAAGATCAAGACAGAGATGAATAGGACACCCCAATCAAAATTTACAGATGGAGTATATGATTAAATTCTCACACATAAAGAGGCAGGGATGATAAATAGATAAATAGATAGATAGACAGATGATAAATATGATAGATACATAAAAACATACATGCATGGGTAGATAGATATATAAGTAGAAAGATGATAGATATACATAGACTGAAGCAGATTTACAAATGATGTAAATAGATGGTGAGAAATGAAGAGATATATGATAAAAAGATATAAAGAGAGAGAGGGAGAGGGGGCAGGATAGGTAATAGTAAAAGAGAGTGACCTAGAAAAAGATAGAAAAGGCATAAAAAGAGATATAAAAAGAGATGAAGGGAATTCAAAATTCAGAGATGGTGTATATGATAAAATTTTCAAATCAATTGTTCAGGCAATGGAGGAATCAGCAAAGAAGAAAGACTATGTTGTTTCAACTGTAAATGGTCATGATATAAAGGCCAAGTCTTCAAAACCACAATGTCTATATTCTAACTCCATCCTAGATTGCAAGCCAAGACTTTAGCAAAGTTAATATTCTTTGACTTACCATTGCTAGGAGATAGGAAAGAGAAGAACAAGAATTCTCAGCAATGTCCTCTAAAAGACAGGGAACAAAAAGATACATCAAATCATAAGAATTCTATCTGGTTAACTGGCTTCCACCTTACACAAAGGCTTATCTCTAAATGTCAGGACTGAGGTAAACTAAGGATAAGCACACAACCGAACCAAAGTAAATCACATGTTAGTCCATCTGCTAACTTAATCATTATAATCCTCCACATGGAAATCCTACAGAAGGAAAGAATGAGGCCATCTGTAAGGATAAAACCCAACCCGCTTACCTCAGATGCAACTGCCCCAAAGAAATCGCATCCCTACTAAAATGTCATTCCCTAATAATCACCAGAGCATAGGGAACTTTGACATTCAAATGGGAGCATTTAATACATATTACAATTTATTAGGTAAGAAAAGAAATATTTTGGGAAGTTACGTTCTTTGTAGTTTGGTAAATAAAATGGCTTTGGGTTATGGGATGGATAATCAAGTTATGGATATAAATCTAAGGGAAGGAGATGCTTTATTTTATACATACTGAAACCCCCGTGTGGGGTACATATACATGACAAACTTTTAAAGAGATGGAAGTAAAGACAGGAATTCAGATGACAAGGCATTGATAATGAAGTATCTCATAATTTGAGATTGTTTCATATTTCTTCATTATATTTTTAATTCTTTGTCATATCAAGCATGTTGACATTTTATACAGGTAAGACCTCAAAAGACTGTCTGTATCAGAAAAAAATATATGACTGTCCTTTTGTAGTCCAGATATATTGCATACATATTTTTTGAGTATCTTTTTAAAAAAAAAACAAATGGATAGTAAGGATCACCATTCTTTTGTTGCCAAATTTCAGGGATATTTATGATCCTTCAGCATTTTTTATTTGTAATTTGTAAGCAGATACACAATAAACGCACCTTCTTAAACTTACATTTTCTCACATTAGTCATAAGAGAAGACAGTTCCAGTCATGTCTGCATCAACTGAAATGGTGAAACAAAATTGTCTATATTCATAAAACAGTGGAATGAAATTCTAGGGTAATTAAACCTTCCATTGAGATCCCAGTCTATTTTGTCCCCTGATATATGAGTCAAATTTATATTTGCATAAATACTTCTCTCATAACACTGAAATGTGGGCCAGGCAGGGCAGCATATACCTTTATTACCAGAACGTGGTGTGTGTGTTGGGGGGGGGGCGGGGGGAAGCAGTGCAGAGGCAGATGGATGTATGTGAGTTCAAAGTCAACCTTGGTCTATATAAGAACCCAGACAGCCAGAGCTACGGTAGAGAATGATCATTCCTCAAAAGCTAACAAAAAGGAACAAACATAAAGAAAGACACTACAGTTACATTTTTTTGTGAAAAGACTTAGATATAGAACTTAAGATTAGGGGAGTATCTCTCCAGCCACATACTACTGACCAAGAAACCTACCAATGTAAAGTGCTGTTTCTAAAACTTCCAGGGGGATACAATTTGTCTCAGTGGGTAAATATACTTGCTGCTCAAGTCGGACAACCTGAATTCAATCTCTAGAAAGTATCAACAGTTTGATGGAAGTCACCAAATCCTCTTTGGTGTTCTATAATTTCTATTCCACACTCTAGGCAGTATCTGAATTGTGAGATCTCTATAGACAGAACATTTAGGATTGTCTATTCTGATTACCAAAAGAGCACAGGTAATGTACAAAGTGATGATATGTCATATGTGTCCCCTCATGGCCAGAAGTTCAGAATGTATCATGTTAAAGGAAAATCATTAGAAAGCTAGCCTATCAGCAGAGGATGGCCTTATTGGACATCAAGGGGAGGAGAGGCCCCTGGTCCTGGAAAGGCTAGATGCAGCAGTGTAGGGGAATACCAGAACAGGGAAGTAGGAGGGGGTTGATTGGGGAATAGGGGGAGGGGAGATGACTTTGGTGGGTGGAGGACCAGGAAAGGGGAAATCATTTGAAATGTAAATGAAGAATATATCTAATAAAAAAGAAAATGTAAAAAAAGGAAAGCTAACCTATGTTTGAAACACAAGTGCAAGAACATGTTTGCTAGAGAATTTATTGAAAATTATTTACAAATCTACTTACCTGTAAGTATAGAAAATGAAAATAAGGTATTTCAATGGATGAAAGTTGAGATGTTCACATTAACTAAATTAAGCCAGTTTCAGAAAGATACTTTCTTTCATCTGTCATTCTTAAATTTTAAATGATTCAGAAAATCATATATGCACTTTCAACATGAATGCAGAAGTGGATCCAAGAGAATGCTACAGCGAATCAGAAGTGGGGGGGTGACAAAGGAAAGCACAGCAGGCCTGGAAGGCCGTTTTCAACATACAGTATATACTGGCACAAAAATGGACTTTTGTAAGAGTTCTATACACAATAAACATAAATAATGTATTTTCTGGATTAATGCATACATTAACTATAAGTCAAACAGCCATGGATTGGACAAAGGCAACAAGTGACGTGCTAGCCGCATCGGAGAAATATTGTTATGCTTATTTTGATGGAGCTGAGGAACACAGTAGCTTCTTGTCAATCTCTAGGATTTATTTTTTTCAAAAAATATATGTATTAATCTTTATTTATTCATAAGGGTGTCTGCTTATGTTAATCTACATCCCGTGTGTTCAGGGCTTCACAGAGGCGGCAGAATGCCAGATACCTAGAGCTGAAGCTATAAGTAGATATGAGCAGACTGATAAAGGACCTGGGAACCAGGTTACTCCAGTGACTTAGGAAGAGCAGCAAGGCAAGTTCTTTTCATTCCTGAGCCTTTGCTCTACTCCCATACTCCCAGATTTTTATTTTTATTTACTTTTATTTTTTATTTTTTATTTTTTTAAGAAACAGACTGGAATCCAGAGAAACAAAAACAGAATCCCTTTGGGCAGTGGTGACACACACTTTTAATCCCAGCACTTGGGAGACAGAGGCTGGTATATATCTGAGTTTGAGGACAGCATGGGCTACAGAGTGAGTTCCAGGACAGCCAGGGCTACACAGAGAAACCCTGTCTTGAGAACAAGCAAATAAACAAACAAAAACAAACAAACAAACAAACAAACAAACAGAATCCTGAAAATCCCACATCTTTCAGATTATGAACATCAAAAATATTTCCACTTGGTTGTGCATAAGGTGGCGATTCCGAAGACCAGCCCTGCCTTTCCATGCGACCGATTTTATTTACTCAGTAAAATAACCACGGTGACTATAAACAACTTCAAATGCGACATCTGTTTTGTGCAAACATTTTCTTCCTTCCTAGCTTCCTTTGTGTATAGTCATTAGCTATTCCCTTTGTTGTTACCATGGATACAGCATTGAACATATTAAAGTTTACATTGTATTTTCAATATATAGACCTCATTAACTTAAAGAAAACATGAAAGTTTATTCATTTCTCTCTGACATTATCTCTTTCGGTAGTTGTCAAAATAACAGCTTTTGGACTTTGTATTCCCAAATATAAGTTAATATAAGTATTAGTTTCTTTCATTATGTAAAAATTCAACTATTTGTCCCAATATTGCTATTGCATTAATATTTAGTTTTTAAAGGTGAAGAACTCTGGGAGAGTGGACAGGGAGGAGGGCAACATTTGGAATGCAAATAAAACAATTTAAAAGAAAACTGTTTTCAAATAAAATCGTATAGAAACTAAAAAGCAAAATTTCACTTTCATCATATATTTAATGCTGTGAATTAAATTGAAAGTTCCAGGCATTCTAGGCAAGCATAATAGAGCTTTATTAATTTCTATGTACTTAGTTCCTTAAAGGTTTAATGTCTTCCTTAGCAGTCCAGATTGGTGTAGGGCAGCCCCTAGTTCTGGCCTGCTGCAAGTAAAAGGAAGATTCTTGGGGTTGTTTGTTTGTTTGTTTGTTTGTTTTGAAGCAATCTAAGAAGAATCCACTGAAAGCCTCAGGATATAGGATCGGTGCAGTGGAAATACTACTGTGAGATGACCAGGTCCAGGGAAAGAGTTGGGTACGCAAGTATTGTGCAAACAGAACATTTGTGAGGTTTTTTTTTTTGGAATTTACTGTTGAAACACAGCCTTATTTATAATAGCCAGAAGCTGGAAAGAACCCAGATGTCCCTCAATGGAGGAATGGATACAAAAAAAATGTGGTACATTCACACAATGGAGTACTATTCAACCATTAGAAACAATGAATTCATGGAATTCTTAGACAAATCGATGGAGCTGGAGAACATCATACTAAGTGAGGTAACCCAGTCTTAAAAGAATACCCATGGTATGCACTCACTGATAAGTGGATAGTAGCCTAGAATCTTGGAACACCAAAGACACAATCCACATACCAAATAATGTCTGAGAAGAAGGAAGGAGTGGACCCTGGTTCTGGAAAGGCTCAATGCATCAGTGTAGGGGAATAGCAGAACAGAGAAGTAGGAAGGGGTGGATGGGGGAACAGGGGGAGGGAAAAGGGCATATGGGACCTTTGGGTGGCAGGGAACCAGGAAAAGGGAAATGAAATGTAAATAAAGAATATATCCAAGAAAAAAATGAAAAAAAAAAAAACAAAAAAGAAAAAGAAAAAGAAAAAGAAAATATTTATGGCACTCCAAATTGTGATTATGATAATGATAACTTGTAAAGAGAGAATACCACAGGTAGAGTCCCGGTGATTGTTTCATGTGTGAAATAACAGTTTGAGCGGGTTTAATGTAATTTATTTAGAAGCCAAGCCAAGACACTCCTGCCACATGAGGAGACAAAATGAAAGTGGCAAAGGGTCTCAGTATCTAGGAACTACTACTATCATGTAAATATTCTCTAAGCCTCCAAATATGTTTAATCATACAGCTAACCACCAGCTTTCAAGCACTAGCCTCAGAAACTTAAATAGGTTTTTGAATCACGGTTGAGCTGGTCTTCAAATTAATCATGTGACTCAAATGTAGGTTGTCACTACATTTAAAAGAAAGGCATCTATTGTGTTGGTTTGAATCATTTTCATGCTTCTCAGAAAGGCTCTATTATAACCTCTTACTATTTATTCTGTAAGTTTCTATGTTTCTGCTTTACCGACAATAGCATATTAAATTTATTTGGGGGATAGTTTTGTTAGGCAAATTTCATTAATTTAAGGATTTTAAATTCACCAAAATTTAATTTTAAATTCATTGTTTTTTACTGCTTTACTAGTAAGTATGTAGGCAAATCCATGTTAATAACTATATATTCTATATTTTTAAGCAGAAATAACAACAATAAGGTAAACTAGACATGAATTGGGGCAGAGTCGGCGAAAGTAATCTCTGGGACAATGCAACAGAAGCTGTCAGACTTTGACTGAAAGCTGTTTTGTGAGTAGTTTATTGCTTGTTGTTTTCCCTCATGTTGTACTAATGTTTATTTATTCCACAATGTTACAAGGTTTATGTAGACCTTCTCCTCCAAGAGTGGCAATAAAGCATACTTTATTCAATTATAAATGACTCACTTCTAGATTTGGATTTTAAATGACATTGACCAAAGTAAACACGAGCATAAAACAAATTAAAAATGATAGAGCCATTGTCTTAACATGTGATCTTCATTGTTTTGCAAGTGAAATTCACTAGTTAAAATGAAAGATGAGTTTATAAATCACTCAAAATATGCAATGGTGAAATTGCATCTTAATGTGTCTAATTTGTTGGCAGCTTTAGAACAAAAAGGAAGTATAATTGCAGTTATTTTCCAAATAGCTGAAGGGAGAGTATGACCCATTTCAGAAAACAAATTAGCGAAAATAAAACAAAAACACAGCATGATGCTTATCTTCTGAGCTCTAATAATTTTTTTCATCTATAATGAAATCCTTGACCTTACTTTCAAATGTCTTGATTTCTCTTTGCATTTTGCTAAGAAAGGAAACTAAAACCTTTACACTACACAAAGCTGATTAACTAAGAAATATTACTAAGTACTGATGAACAGATTAAAGTAATTTGTGTTGCAGAGATGATGGCTTAATATTTAATTGTTATTAGTTTCATTTATTGCATTATGATTGAGAAATAATGTATGGACTATGTGAAGTTTTGTTGTTGTCTGCTTTAAAACATGGTCTTATTATGCAACCCAGGCAAGTCTTGATCTCAATCTGCCCAGCATTCTTTCCTAGAGTTCAAGGTAATCCACCTTTCACAACCCCATGTATTAGACTTTCTCTTATTCTCTTGCCCTCTTACATTCTCTTTCCTGTCTCTCCTCATTTTCCTCTCCCTCTCCCATTCTCTCTCCATTTGTTCTCTCTCTCTCTCTCTCTCTCTCTCTCTCTCTCCCTCTCTTTTTCTCTCTCTGCCTTTCTCTATCCATATGCCCTCCTCAACTACCCTTCTCATGCCCTAAATAAACTCTATTCCATACTATATCTCTCTTATGGATGGTACCTCAGGAGGAAGAGATACCTCAGCATGTTCCTGCAGAGGCTTCCCCTTCAACCTCACCATACCACACCTCTAACAAATATATCCAGGTTCTTTCTTTTTTTATAAAACACAGCAGTGGCACACATGCACACATTACACATACAAACACACACACACACACACACACACACACACACACACATATATACATATATATATGTATATATAACCTTGTGGAGTTCAATTATTGTTGCTCATATGCACATGTATTTAGGACTCACACCTATGGATTGAAAGGTCTATCAGGGCTCATCCCTGGACAAGACTGGTTCTCCTTCTCTAGGCAGTTATTAATAGCCTATAGTTAGTTCTTCATCCAGGGCCTTGCAATAGTCCCCCTAAAAATGATGGTGTGAAAACTGGCATTGCCATTTTTCAGTTCTTGTTTATGCAACTAAATTTTGAATGCTCATGGATGCAGCTTCTTTGTAATATAGAGGTCATGGTTCTTTAGCTCTTACACTCTTTGGTCTTGTCTCTCATGATATTCCCTGAGCATTAAGAGATTGGGTTGTAGATGTTAACATTTAACTCTGATCAACTCACAGTCATTCGTTCTTGATAGTTTGATCAATGATGGATGTCTGCAATGGTCTTTCCCTACTGCAGAGAGAAGCTTATTTGATGAGGAGTAAGAGTTAAACTTATGTGTGTATTAACATAATTGTGTAGAATGCTGTTAGACATAATGGTTTCCTAAATTGTAAGAGTCACTCTACGGTCTGTGGTAGAATTAATATTGAGAATATGACCATTCCACCAAAAGCCACATACAGACTCAATGCTGTTCCAATGAAAACCTCAAAATCGTCCTTCACACAAATAGAAAACAATCCTAAAATTTATAGGAACCACCACGACCACAGATAGCCAAAGTAAGCCTGAGCTAACAGAACAGTCCTGGAAAGAATATCATTACAGATTTCAAGTAACATCACAGAGCTATACCAATACAGAAAGCATGATACTAGAACACTAAGAAGCTTGTCGATCAGTGAAGCAATATAGATAACACAAACATGAATTCATTTATCCAAGTATCTGATATTCAACAAAGATCCTAAAAACCAGAGCCAAGAAAGACAGCATTCAAATGATACTGAGAAACCTGAATATCCACAGTATAGAAGTCTGAAAATAAATCTTGATCTATCATAGACTGCAAATGAATCAAACTTCACTGTGAGACATGCAGTGCTTTAAACTGAAAAACTTGTCAACAGCAATTTTTAAGCTATAGATTTAGTAAGAAACTTCTGAATAGGAAACAATGTACCCAGGAATTAAGCCCAACAATTAACAAATGGGATCTAATAACACTAATTTTGTATAGAAAAAAAACTATCAGTTGTGTTTTCTCTCTATCCATCAGATAGGAATTTAATGTATAGAATATATAAAGAACATAAAAGACAAAAAGTCAAGAAAACAAGCAACTGAATTTTAAATATAGACTCTGGATGTGAGCATAGAGTTCTCATCAGAAAAATAAATAATGCCTAGAAATATTTCGAAAAGTATTCAACATCCATAGCAAAATAGTAATGCAAATAACAAGAACTTTGAGATTTCTTTTTGCCTTAATCACAATTCTAAAATTAAGAAAATAAAATCTGGTGGAAATGATGGGAAAGGGAAGCTGTCCTTCATTGCTGGTAGGATCATAAACTGCTGCAAGTACTCTAGAAGTCCCTTTGAAGTGGTTTTATTAAAGCATTTAATGAATATTTCAAATTGTAGCTCTTTGACTGAAAATAATTTCTTGGAAAATAAGCATAAGGGTGTAGCAGCAAAAACATTTTGTCTTATGTTTGATGAGGAAATATGTAAATGATACTTTGCTCAGAACTTATAATAGTGAAATCCTAGTGAGCTTTATGTCTTACCTCTCAAGAATTATCCTCAGCTTGATTACATTAATCCTGAGAATTCAAGTCTGATAAGATATGTGTTGAGCCGCTATATTAATGAGGTGTTTCTGATAAAAAAAAATACAACTACCTAATAGTCTTAGAAAAACCCAGAGATTTAATACATATATAGAGACCATTGTGATTAATAATCGTGTTATTCCAGGAATCCATTGCTGTGGAATATGGGTTCAATGAGCAATTGAATTACATAGAATGAAGTCTTAATGCGACCTGATTATACTGACAAAAAATATATGATCTAAGATTTTCAAGACATGAGGAATTCCTTCAGTGTTACTGAAAATGGGAAAAAGTAGAAAAGCTTCTGGTCATTTCTTCAGGAAAACAAGATTTGGTGTGGAGGTCTTTAGTAAACTAATGAGAATGTTCTAGAGAATATTGGAAAGAGGTTTGGTGCTAATGGGATACATAACACACACTTCACGAGTCAGTAGGAAGTGTGGAAAACACTTGTCAAATGTATTTTATGTGAATCTGCCACCTACATGTGCTAAATACCTCCCCCCAACTAAAGTAGTATTCCTGCTGTGGGTTGACTATGGTCTGCCAACCCTACCTTCAAGAATACTTACTAATTAAATCTACACATACGTTTACATTTCACAGAGTTAAATTCATGGTATAAAAGTATTAAAATGTAATATGACTGAGGGTTTTCAAGTCAAGATATTTGTAACTGATTGTGTTACATCAGAGCATCAGAGTGTGGTGCTTAATTAAACTCCTGATAGCCTTTTGAGGACCAAAAACGAGATCACAGAGGTACACGTCACTACCACTGTGTGATGCAGTCTGGACTGTTTTAAAGCCTGCACCATCCTGAGGATGGTCTCTATCTATGACCCAGAAAGAAATCTTTTACTTCTTTCCTCTACAATGTTGACTTGCTTTGCCTTTATTTTTATAATTATAAAATAACAAGGTGACAAATAAAAGGCTTTCTAAACCAACTAAGGGATCAGGTCATTCTTTTTTTATCTGAGGATTACATACCATCACACACAAGCTTTAGAGCAGCAATCTTGGCTTTAACAAAAATCTCTAAAGAATTTATTTTTTAAGACTTACAATTCAAGAGGACGAATAAACAATTAATAATTTCAAACATATATACTCAGTGAGATAAGCAATGACTCATAGGACAACTTGTCTTCAGTGTCAAGTTCTCAGGAATATTAAATTTTTTATTCACATTTATTTTATTCATCAGCTTCAGCATTCTGTTTGCTTATTTGGGATATCTATTTGGTGAACTATGCTGACTGAATGCCAGTCAGAATCACAGCTAACAGTCACTTACTCTATATTATCTGGATTCTTATATATCTGCTATGGTGTGGGAAAGGGAGGGTTTATTTGTATTTACAGAGGGATCAGAGTCCATCCCCAACATGAGGTGGACTGTGGCAGCTGGAACATGAGGCTGAGAGCTTGCTTCTTAAACTGCAAGCAGGAGACTGAAAGGTTTACTGGACTAGTGTTTACCTTTTGATATCCCCAAGTCTCCACACTGCCCAGTAATTTAGACCCACAAGACAATACCTTTTAAGCATCCACAAGCAGCTCCAGCAAATGAAGAATGGGTCTTTAAATGGCAAGATATTTTCCCTGTCCATTCCTCTGTTGAGGGGCATCTTGGTTCTTTACAGCTTCTGGCTATTATAAATAGGGCTGCTATGAACATAGTGGAGCATGTATCCTTATTACATGCTGGGGAATCCTCTGGGTATATGCCCAGGAGTGGTATGGCTGGATACTCCGGAAGTATCATTCCCAGTTTTCTGAGGAACCACCAGACTGATTTCCAGAGTGGTAGTACCAGCTTGCAGTCCCACCAGCAGTGGGGGATTGTTCCTCTTTCTCCACATCCTAGTCAGTACCTGTTTTCTCCTGAGTTTTTGATCTTAGCCATTCTGACTGGTGTGAGGTGAAATCTCAGAGTTGTTTTGATTTGCATTTCCCTGATGACTAAGGATGTTGAACATTTCTTTAGGTGCTTCTCAGCCATTCAATATTCTTCAGGTGAAAATTCTTTGTTTAGCTCTGTATCCCATTTTTAAGGGGGATATTTGGCTCTTTGAAGTCTACCTTCTTGAGGTCTTTGTATATCTTGGATATCAGCCCTCTGTCAGATGTAGTGTTGGTAAAGATCTTTTCCCAATTTGTTGGTTGCCGTTTGATATATATACAAAATAGAGTGCTATTTGGCCATTAGAAAGAATGAATTCATGAAATTCTTAGACAAATGGATGGAACTAGAGAACATCATCCTAAGTGAAGTAACCCAGTCTCGAAAGAACACTCATGCTATGCACTCACTGATAAACAGATATTAGCCTAAAAGCTTGAAATACCCAAGACACAATTCACATATCAAATGATGCCCAAGAAGGAAGGAGTGGCCCCTGGTTCTGGAAAGGCTCAGTGAAGCAGTGTAGGGGAATACCAGGACAGGGAAGTGGGAAGGGGTGGATTGGGGAACAGGGGGAGGAAAGAGGGCTTAAGGGACTTTAGGGAAGGGGGGATCCAGGAAAGGGAAAAATCACTTGAAATGTAAATAAAGAATATATCGAATAAAAAAAAAATGGATCCAACTAACACTGAAAGGCAAATCTGATCTTCCAGGTGAAGTAACAGTTTTCAGACTCCTATCTCCCTCTGGACCTGCTGATTTGTCTTTAAAAAAAAAAGGTCGAGGGAGGGAGGACAGAAAAAAATGGCAAGACACATGGAAAACAACTCATTCAAACCACCACAGATAATAATAATAATCTATATCTAAGAGAATTTGATATCTAAGAGAACCATGATTTGAAGCTTCATATATAAAGTTTTTCAGTTAACAACATATCAGAGATAGAAAATTAATCTAATTTCTAGGCACAGAGTGTTGTTTATTTTAACCTACTAATGTTTTTTGGATATTCCAAAGTTACCAGGGAGCAATACTATGGTTAGTACAAAAATAAATACTTACACTTTCGAAGTTTGACAAAGTAGTTCTGAGTAAGAAAAAATATAACTTTTATAGTTAGCCATATGAGATTGAGAATGTGAATATGTGAGTTAAAATATTAAATACACCATGGCTCATTAGAAAGTATGGGAAGCCCTGGATTGAATGCAGTATATTTTACAGCTGATGTCAAATTGCTAACATTTAAAGAGGTATTTCAGTTGTTTATGAACTCTAAAAAGAAAAAAATGTATTAAACATTTTAATAAGAATTTACACAGTAGACTTTGTGTGTTTTGTATGTTTCTCTTTTGTCCCCTTTTAGCTTGTTAATACTTCACATACCATTACTGTGTGTATGCATGATATTTGTGTGAGTGAATGTTTGCCGGCCGTGGCATGAGCATAGAAGTCAAAGGAAAAGATTTAAAGTTGTAATTTTTTCTCTTTACATCTTTACATCAAAATCATGTTGGCAGGTTTGTGTGGCAAGCACCCTTTTTCAACAAAGGGCCAGCTCATTGGCCCTTTCTTTTTTCTTTTTTCTGGGGTGTATAGTAAACACTTTGTTGAAGTTATTACAGGTTCATAACAGTTCTGTGACACATTTTTATTTTAAAAAGTTGCTCCAATAGAGCTATAAGAATATGAAAATCTTGCATTGACTTTGTTATCAAAACCAGAAATACTCATCACCACAAGTATCTCAGATCTTGCTCTGTGAACCACCCAAGCTTCCCCTTGACTCAAAATACCACAATTCCCAATTTTTGTTCACCATTATAAATTGGTTGCATTGGGATTTTTAAGGCACATCTATCAATGGCTTGCATCTTATTATTCAGGTCAAAAATAGTTACCCGATGAAGGAAAAATGGGCTCTTTCATCAGACTTACTTTAAGGAGGACAGAAACTAGAAATTTTTTCATAGCTTTTGGGTGAACTTAAAGATATGTATCTATCTTTCTATCTGTCTGTCTGTCTGTCTATCTATCTATCTATCTATCTATCTATCTATCTATCTATCTATCTATCTATCTATCTACATATCAACATCAGAGTTCAACTGAAACTCAAACTTCATCATTAATTACATAGGTGTGGGATGTGCTGTAAAACCCCAGGATCACTGGTTTCTGGCTCAATCTACCTGCAGTTTTACTGTTTGTGTACTTTGTTGGTTAGTTGGTTTATTTGTTTTTAAAACATTGCAATACTCCATTCCAGCATAATTCTGCCATATGACATTTGGACCATGTACAAATTGTAGCATATCCTCTCATCCTTATTAGCATCTAGAGATGCTTCTCTCTCTCTCTCTCTCTCTCTCTCTCTCTCTCTCTCTCTNTCTCTCTCTCTCTCTCTCTTCCTTCTTTCCTTCTTTCTTTCTTTCCTTCCTTCCTTTCCTTCCTTCCTTCCTTCCATTTTTCTTTTTTCCTTCCTTCCTTCTTTCTTTTGGAGATAGTTTCTATCTTTGTAGCCCAGGCTGGACTCAAACTCCCAGAGATCTAACAGCCAGTGCCTTCCCAGTGCTGAGATTAAAGACATGTTTACCACAGGTTAAGCCACTATTCTTTTAGCCCCTGTACAATTTTATATTTCTTAACTACTACTGATAATGACCACTTCTGTGCACTTAATTGCCATCTACAGGAACTCATGATATTTGTGGTTGAACGTGTCCTCATACCAGCTGATAACTTTTTAATTCTTTTAATTCAGTTGTTAACTTTCTTTTGCTTTGTGAGTTCTTTGCATTTAGTAGATACTGTACGACTAAAGACTTGGGTCTTCTGTAAGATAATGTGAAATGGAAAATTGTGTTTTCTTTCTTGTACGGTTATCACAAAACAAAAATGGATACTGTTTTATTTTTTATCATTATCTAATCCATCTTTGAGCCTTAAATTGCCTTATGCCTAGCTTCAATGTTTTGGTTAATGCACATAAATTTATTGTTCTATTTTCTATTTTCTAGCTCACTGACTCCAGCTTCTAGCTCTTAGGTCAGCAGATGAAGTTTTTTCCAACTTACTGTACTATTCAGTTGAAAACATCCTATTTGAGTTCTTATGTAGTTATTCTAACCCTTGGTTGTATTTTTACCTAATATGGCTTTGAATTTTTTTCTCTTTTGCTGAGCATGCCTGAAATCGCTCACTGGTCCATTTTAAACTTGATTACATAAACCCCAAATCTGTCTTATATCATTGTCAATATCTAATTGGTTTTCTTTTTCACTCAGTGTAAAAACCTTCAATAATCATTTATTGATACTTGACATTTGAATTCTATACAATTAATAATTAACCTTGTTTTCTCCTGATATTTTCTATGAGAAAGTAAAGAGAATTCAGGTGTTTTGCCTTTGCTATCAGATGATGGTATGAGTCTATATTACATTCACAGCCTCCATTCCCACTCTAGTATTGATAATCTTGGTTGTTAACTTATATCATTTGAGGATGGAAGATGTTTAGATCCATATCAAGTGAGATAGGTAGACTTTCATAAAATTCAGATCTTTTGAGACCAGAGGTGTCACCCTAATCTTGGGCCACACTTTGTGACAGTCTACATAAAGGAGGAATAAACAAGGCTGTGCTCTTTGCCTAGGTGCCCCCACTCTTACTTCACTGATATCAGAGCTTACTTCTTCTGGGTTCTGACATTTACTGATGACTAGATAAGAAATCAAGCCTGTGAATGAACAAGTGATGGATTGTTGGATTTTACATTGGGAGATACCCATTCTTAGATTAGCTGGAAATCAGGCTATAAGCCACTTTAATAACTCCCTTTATATATTCATTTATCAGTTCTTTTCCTCTACAGAACAGTGACTAATACACACACTGAAGAGTAGGGAATCTTTAATCTAGAGTGAAAAGAGGAGTTCTTACACCCAACATGGTTTCTATTAACACTGGCACTAACAAGAGTTCTTCCTGTTGCCTATTAATTGGAGAATCTTGAACTTCCACTAGGTCTCCACTTAATTTGAGAGAAGGCCAAGAGAAGCACATCTCACTGTCAATGAGCACTTGATTATTTAACAAATTTCCACTGATTATTGGGGATGAATCAATTTATTTCTTGACAGAAGAGATGGAACTTCTAGATCTGCATTAATACCCTTGACAGCATGGTAGTCCTGGATTGTCTCTTAGCAACAGTAATAATAAAGTATTTTAAATTAGTTTTCCTTGCATTTGAAGCAGGTCTTCACTGTTTAGTTTGACAGTGAGCTGGGGAAGAGACACTAGTCTCCAAATATTTCCAAACTTTTCTTTTTCCTTTTTATAAAATAAAATGATTGATAGAGATGGTAGTGTTACCTATGTCCAATGGATTTTCTGAGTTGCGTACTTTATCACCCACAATGTTGAAAAAATGAAGCAGAAAAATTATTATAAAATGCATTCCTTTAGGCCTTAGACTCTCAAATTGATATGCTGTCATTTGGTAAGATTTGTTTTATATCTAATATATAGGATTTGAAACTGTAATTCAAGAAAGGGTTGGAGAAATGGATATCTCTTTATGTCTCTGAAAATAAAAGAGAGCAATGTCTATGCACTCATTCCACAAAGATAGAGGCTTATAATTTTTCACACACAAAAATAATAAAAATAAATAAAAATAAAAACAAGCTAACCAACCAAACAGCAACAACAATAAAACAAGCAAGCGAAATCAAAGTAAAGACACATGCCTGAGACAAGAAAAAACAGAAGTACTACTGACATAATATTTGCTGGTTGTTTGATGTGTGCGTGCATGTGTGTGTGTGTGTGTGTGTGTGTGTGTGTCTGTGTGTGTGTCTGTGTGTGTGTCTGTGTGTGTATGTGTGTGTGTTTGTGTATGTATGTATGTATACATGTATATACACACACATGTATAATCATGCACATATATGTTTAAAATCAAATGCTATGTTAAAATAATATAAACGTCTTATAATTAATACAATTTTAGAAACAGAAATTTTTTTTTCTTTTTTTATTGGATATATTCTTTATTTACATTTCATTTCCCTTTTTCCTGGTTTCCCCACCCCCACCAATGTCCCATATGTCTTTTT
>BDUI01000053.1:521766-533702 GCA_002335545.1 Apodemus speciosus | reverse complement strand
TATATATACACAATGGAGTACTATTCAGCCATTAGAAACAATGAATTCATGATATTCTTAGAGAAATGGATGGAGCTGGAGAGCATCATACTAAGTGAAATAACCCAGTCTCAAAAGAATACCCATGATATGCACTCACTGATAAGTGGATATTAGCCTAGAATCTTGGAACACCAAAGACAAAATCCACATACCAATTGATGGCTGACAAGAAGGAATGAGTGGACCCTGGCTCTGGCAAGGTCCAATGCATCAGTGTAGGGGAATACCAGAACAGGGAAGTGGGAAGGGGTGGATGAGGGAACAGGGGGAGGGAAAATGACATGTAGGATATTAAGGGGGTGGGGAACCAGAAAAAGGGAAATGAAATGTAAATAAAGAATATATCCAATAAAAAAAAAAAAAGACTCTGTTTCAGATGGTTGTGAGCCACCATGTGGTTGCTGAGAATTCAACTCAATACCTCTAGAAAAGCAATCAGTGCTCTTAATCACTCAGGTGTCTTTCCAGGCCATTCCCGTTTTTTGACCTTTATTCTTTTAAATTTATTAATCATGAAAGAATAAAATGGTACCTCAGCCAAAGGGGAAACAGCACAGCCATCATCTCCATTAGAATAAAAATCAAGAGGAGTCCCTGTCTCCTTGTGCCTATGGACCTATGAACTTATTGTTTGTTCTAGCACAAAGCATTTGCATAAACAATTGTAATGCCAAGCTGATTTCTTCTGAGATTATTATTTCGTTCTCACAGAAGTTTCTGAGAACGCAGACTCTACAGAAGGTAGTGTAGTGCTGACTTCAGCCCAGGAATCTTGAGAGCATTTATTCACAGTGGAACTCTCAAAATCACAGTCAATGCTCACTGATTGATGAAACTTTAACATGTTTCATACTTGCCATGTTGACAATTTTTATTAGTACATCCCATCCTTACAAACTATTTTTGCTCAGTTATTAGAAGTAAATGTACATTTGTTAAAGTTTCCCATGTGTATATGTTCATGATTTATTTATTCTAGCTAACCTGTAAAATTCATTTACCTTACCTTCCTCCATAAGCAGCAAATATTATAAATGCTTGCAAGTAAATGAATAGGAGAGGGAAAGAATTATTGGGTGGAACAAATGGGCGTAATAGAGAGGTAAATATGATAAAGGTGTGTTTTATATGAAACATACATTTTTGATGAATTGAAACTCATTCTGTAAAATTCATTTATGAACTGTTTTTAAGGACATGTGTGTTTGATTAAACTTAGCGATGGAAACATTGGATAAGTTCAGTACTGAGATATAAAATAAAAAAAAAAAAAACAAATATTCCTTCTTCATTGTACCTGTTCTTTTTTTTTAATTCAGCAAATGAAAGAAACCATGAAATGCTTGTCTTTCTGAATCTGGGTTATTTTGTCCAACAGAAAGTCTTTACTTTGCAAAAACTACTATTCATCTTGCAGAAATTCTTTTTGACAAGCAAGTTTAATTTGTTTGCTAATTTGTTGTTCGGGATAATTAGAATTTTCTGTTGTTTTGCTTTTTTTAGTGTGGATGTGCACTGGGCTGGGGTGGAGAGAAGAGAGTATAGCCAGAGTAGATGAGTGCAATATAGTGTCTTAAATAACACGTTCAGGAACAGCTTCAGAGAACTGGTTCAATTTATTAGAGGGGAGAGTGTATTTATACCTTTGGGGAGGTGGCTTTCTGCGGCAAAGATTATGTGGCCTTGCATAACTTTTCAGGGCAGTAGTGTTGGAAGAAACTTCATCTGCATGCCCAGGAGCTCTAGGGTGTGAGCAAGGAGTCTCCTTTTGAAGTCAGCAAGGAGTGAAGCCTGGTAACTGTCAAGGTAAGACATTCCCTCTAGGGGTGGTGGTAAATGAGCTGACTTTATGGTGCAAGATTTGGAGGAGGGGAGATAGCCAACTCCTGCCATCCTCATCTGAGGCATGTATGGTTGAAGCTGCTATGGGCCCTTCTGCCTGGGCCACTGACCTTCCCTAGTCCTTAACAGTTGTGTGTGTGTGTGTGTGTGTGTGTGTGTGTGTGTGTGTGTGTGTGTGCAGTTAGGATTTCCTTTGCTGTAGAGAGACCATGACCAAGGCAACTCTTATGAAGGACCACATTTAATTGGGGCTGGCTGAGGTTCTGACGTTCATTCCGTTATCATCATGGTAGGAAGCATGGCAGTGTCTAGGCAGTGCCGTGTCTGTATAGCAACTTCAAAAATAGAGTTTCTGTCAAATTCTGGAGTGTGACCTAGAACAATGACAGTGGCCTACAGTGTTTAGGAAAGTCTATCAGACCACAATACTGTATAGTATATCATACTATCAGACAACAACTCTGTAACCAGTAATTCATTTCTGCCTCTGCACTTAGCTTATGTGTAACTCTTAGGGAATCTTTTGCTCTGTTTTATGGTAACTCCATTTAAAATATCTCAATATACATATATGTACTTGTTTTAGGAGTTTTATTTTATTTTATATTTTTTATTTTTCCCTCCTGATATTTCCTCCTTTCCCTGACCCTTCCATCCCTCAACCCATTAATTCTACCCTGTGGTGTCACTCTCTGTTAAGTCTTTATACCACAATGTTCTCTATCCTCTCCCTCAAAATCCATCCCCTGCATGATGCCTTACTCATCTCCTAACATTAGTGAGCATGCCAAGCAGGGCACATATATCTAAAGAAATAAAACAAACATTGCCAAAATTTTAAAAAAAATGTGATTTTTGTCTTTCTAGTCTCTGTTTTCTGACACAGAATGTTTGTTTGCCCCTCTATCCATTTAGCTGAGAATTCCATACTTGGTCAAAACAATATTTTACTGTGTAAATGCACCATCATTTCATTATCAATTTAGCAGCTGATAAGCATCTAAGTTATTTCCATCTTCTGACTTTTGTGAATGGRGTGCACTTAATATGGGTAAGTAGTTATGTCTGGAGGAGTAGGATACAGAGTCTTTTGTGTTTCTGCCTAAGATTGGTATAGTTGGATCATGGTCTCTATTTTACACCCCTGGCAGTTTACTTTTGTTTTTCAATGAAAAGTATCTTGGCTATCATTTCATGTGTTTAGTAACAACTGTGTTTGTTTATTTTTTCATTTTTTTTATTTTCTATATTCTTTGTTTACATTCCCAATGCTTTCCCCTTTCCCAGTTCCCCCCTCACCATATGTTCCCTAAGTCCCTTCCCTCTGCCCTTTCCCTAATCACCCCTCTCCCATTTCTCTTTTCTGGTACTCCTCTATGATACTGGATCAAGTCTTTTCAGGACCTAGGCCCTTTCCTCCCTTTTTCTTGGGAATCATATGATTTTGTGGGGAAACATACATCTGTCCAAGTCCTTTACTCATATTAGCATATACATATGTCTTTTATACATTTTAAAATATAGAATAGTAAATGACAACATTCTTTCTTTCATCTTTCATCTTACTCTTTCATTTCTTTCAGTTTAATCCCTTTGTCTGATTTGTTATTTTGTTGGACATGCGTGTTAGGAATAAGTTCATAGGAGACATACACTTTTATTTTCTGTCCCCTTATTCTTATTTCATTCTTATCTATGTTTATCCTTAAGCAGATAATGCTATGCTTTGATTAATGTCGATGCATAACGAATTTTTAAATGAGAAAATTTGACTTTCCGTTTCAACTTCTTTTGCAATTGCTCCTGAATTGGTGGAGCCTAAGGAATGTGTGCACTTCACTGAGTGCCAGAGCCAACTGGGTCTCCAGAAGAATCTCCCTGCTCTCCTCCACTTTGTGTTTCTCTCTGTTCAATTTCTGTTCTTTCTCTGATGGATTGTGTACATGATTGAGAAAAAAAAAATTTGACCCCTCATCAATTTTCTCCATCAAAGCCTTCATAAAACTTGACAATGATCTTAAATATAATAGTCTCAATTTCCTGTTCCACATAAATTCATTATAAATTCAATTATTTCTTGCAAAGTTCTACTACTCCCTAACTCCATGGCAATCCTTTCCATAATGAGGAGGTACAATAGCACAGTTCTTAGGTTAATTATAAAAAACTGATTTTAAGGACTTGACAGTGTTGCTTCATATGAGGGTGATGGTACTTTAGGAATAGTAAATCTTGGTCTCTGGCCATGATTTTTCCTTTCTAGTTAATTGAAAAATATTTTTCTATGTAATATAGTCTAATCAGAAGCATCCACTCCCACAAGTCTTCCTAAGTCCTCCCCTCCTCCTCCCCTCACACAACTCCACAAACTTTCTTTAAACAAGATGTATTTTAAAAATCCATTAAGTGTGTTTTGTGTGGGCTATCTACTGCTGAGGCCTTCCCTGAAGTTTGGTTAATATACCCAGTGAATTTCTATAGAGAAATCTATCTTTTTCCATTTTAAATGGCTTTATAAAACCATCTAAGAAGGAATGTCCAGAACCCAAATAGTCCTGAATAAGTCTTCTACATTTTGAGTGTCTGCTTGGCTTGCAGAAAGGAGTAAGGGTATTTTTTCTCAACCACACTGGCCAGGGACTGGAATACTCTAATATGATGTGATGGTTTGAATAAGGAATACCAGCCATGGGCTTAGGAACACTTGGGTTACAGTTGGAGCAACTTTTAAAGAAGATTTTGGGACCTTAAAAGATGGAGCCTTTCTCTAGAAATTGCAGCACTGAGGTGGTCTTAAGAATTCTAGGTATCTTCAGACATGCCTTTTCCCTCTTTTGTTCTGAAATGCAAATGGAATGTGACTGGTGTGCTTTTTGAGTGACAGGAGAGTCTCATGTCTCCACCATAATGGAAGGCATCCCCTCTGGAGCTGTATCCTAAAACAAACACTTACCTCCCTAACTCTTTTTGTCAGAGTATTTGATCACAACACAATAGCCCCTGGAACCTATTTGGGTATGTGATAAGGCCCAACATCATAGACCCTACTGTTGCTAAGGTTAGAATCCTAAAGAGTCGGCTCGAGGACAAGAAGGCCCTGCATTTTTCAATGTAGATGCTCAGAACAAAACTACTGTAATCAAAATGCATGAGAGAACTATGGAATGCTTCCACCCATTATTGTACAAATGCCGTAGACTCTAGTTATTCTTGGAAATTCTTAGATTTCCATGAATGAACACTCTTCTATTCACTGTACATCCTTAGAGAAATGCTCAGAATCTTTAGTGATTATCCATTTATCATATTCTGCAGTTAAAATATGGTTCTGCTGTTAACAGGTGAACACCTTGTTTCAACAAGGTGAAGACTTGTTTCATCATTTCTGAACAAACACATTTTGACATGCATTCTTTTTTCCCTACCTGTAGTGTTTCTGGGAGAATCCTTACTTGTGTATTTATAAAATGCTATTTGCTATCATGATGTTTCAGGCAGCATTATAGATTACAGAATGATGAAACCTGCTCATTACAACTAAATGCAACACATTATAACTCAAGGTGATAGCAGTTAAACCACCTGATTCATTGATTGCACTTCATGCTGAATAAAACAGATACCTGAAAAGAAAAGGGAATAATAATCTTGTATACATAGTTGCAAATCTTGTCAGTAATTCATATGAAGCAACACAAGATTGAGTTTGATATTTCTTCAGCAGCTTAAATGCATGCCTCAAATCTAAGGAAATCATGCTCATAAGGATATGAATTGTATTTGTAGTATTCATGATAAAACTGACATTGCAAATGTAGCTATTACAATGCTATTTCACATATGAACTATCATCTACACAAAAATAGTTTTCTCTGTCTTACTTTGTGATGGTAATGCAATGATTGACTATGTAGTCAGTATTTCACTTAGTGTTGAAACAATCTCAGAAGAGATTTAGTCAGGTAAAGGCTGCAAGGGACAAGACATAGTGTTCTTTAGTGATGTAGACACTGGCTTTATTCATGAAAGCAACAACATACCCATGTGAACCCATGTACATTCAGACAATGATATTTAAACACTCTTGTCAAACACATGCACACACAAACATACACACAAACACACACACACAGAGAGAGAGAGAGAGAGAGAGAGAGAGAGAGAGAGAGAGAGAGAGAGAAGAGAGAGAAGTAAAAAAGAGAGGGAGTCTAATGAAAAAGTATTATATATGTATTAAATTATGAATGGATTTTGTTTTTAAAAAAGAATGAATAGAGTTCATTACATGCAGGAATGAGCTACATTTCAATTAACTTAAAGTGGCTTGAGAGACAATGTGACAGCCTATAATGAGACAGAAAACAAGACATTAGTGACATGGAGAAAGGGAAGTCAAGCTAGATTGCCATTATTACTATTCATATATTCTGCGAACATAAAGTTAGCTATGTAAAAAAGGCTGCTGAGTATGGCCCAGAGCTACAGAGTGCAGCCAGGAGAATCTGACCCTAGCTTTGCTGGAATTGTTTTTACCAACAGTTCACTGATGGAGAGCTTGTAAAGTATTTGGTAGATGGATTGTGAGGGTAACAGGTTTCCTTTATTTAATGGTGGCTATTCTTTTTAATAAGTGAGACTTTCCCATCACTCTAATTATGGTAATGAGATATAACATAGTATCTGTTCTGATTTCTGAGTATTTGGTTAGAAAAATTGCTTAGACCTTGCAACCCCCTCGCATTTTTCTGGGGTAGCCCTGTGTTGTGGTCCTCAAACATTGTATTAATGAAAGATTATCATATGTTTCCAATGAAGCCTCTCAATTACTTATGCTATAGCTCTATCTTAATCTCCATTTTTTAGCTCCTATTCCTACATTAATTCCTTGACCTGCACAGCTGAGCCACAGTCAGTTTTAATATAAAGCCTGAGAGCAACATGCCAAGCATTCCCTTGTGATATAAACATGGTCAAGTACTATATATTCATGTGTAATCAAATTTAGCATTAATAAAATATTCACATAGTACATTGGTAACTTAGAAAATTCATTAAGTTATACATTAATATATTTTAGCAGAGACTTTAACATTGGATATTTAAAGTTAAATATAATGTTTTTAAATCCTTAGTCTTTTTTCAGCATCTACAAGGAATCTTCTACACCTGGAAATGCTTCTGGAGACACCTAAATGGAGGAGAAATGCAGATCTGGAAAAGCTGGGTATGTACATTGCTGCCTTAGTCACACTATGCTGAATACATAGAGTCAAAGGCCAGCACAGTGGCACCATATGTGTTGAGGGCATGGTTATGAAATGAGAATAAAGCAAGTTGGAGCAGTTCATGTGCTTAGGAATGCAGGCAAGTAGACAGATCAATATCCATGTAACAGCATTATCTCACAGGTTTTCCCTCATTTCTGTGTCATTGTCCTCACAGATTTATAAATACCACAAATGACAGGTATCTGTAAATAAGCTTGATTTAGTAAAGTATTTCATTTTGGTTCATTGTTAACCATTCATATAAATACATGCAAATCTTCTGGAAGCCTTTATGAGAAAAGGAAGACACTACATTCTTGTACATTCTGGTGGACATTCTTCTCTGCCTCACACATTTGTAATAGTGAGGCTGACAGTTCAGCAGTGATAATTAGGTAGCCTCAAAACCTAATACAGTTAGCTTTAAAATTACAATAAATATAAACTGCCATTCTTCTCTCTATTCTTGACTCATAAAAAATATGCCTTAAAGCCAATTGTGTGTAGCCTGTTGATAGTAAAATACATATTATGTTTAAATCTTAAATGAGTGTATCGTCACTCAATTTGGCCAGATATACAAAGGGAGGAGGAAATAAAAACTGAAGATTAGAGATTTTAAAGAACTCCCCACAGTTGATGATATTTTATGTAAACAACTTCATAAAATGTGATTCCGAAAATTGATTCAGCAGGAATCATCCACAAATCACTAGTGAACTTCAATCAATAAACCCATCTGAGGCATACTCACTAGTCTAAGCTGATACTTATTTTCAGCTCAGTCATCTTTAGGTCTCAGTGGTTAAAACACTCTCTTTATGACACCTCAACCTATAAAGCAACAACTTCCTGCTGTCAAGAGCAGGGGTGAGCAAAGGAAGCTCACTGTAGTGAAATGCTCCATAAATTCTGTTTGACGTTGATTCATATTACACACAGAACTCAAAATGCTTGGACAAGACAAGAGATGGTGAGTCCTAAGGAGTCCATTGAACAAATTCCATTGTCTCTTCAGCTATAGAACAGTAACATATACAATGGAAAGAAGAACGCATCTTCAATAAATGTTACTGGTCTAACTGGCTGTTGATATGTAGAAAAAATAATGAAAAGAGCTCCGTATTTGACACCTTGCACAAAGCTGAAGTCCAAAGGGATCAAGGACCTCAACATAAAACCAGATACATTGCATGGAATAGAAGAGAAAGTGGAAAGAGCCTTGAACTCATTGGCACAGGGGGAAATTTTCTAAACAGAACTCCAATAGCACACAATCTAAGATCAAGAATTGACAAATGGGACCTCATGAAACTGGAAAGCTTCTGTAAGGCAAAAGACATAGCCAATAAGACAAATTGCCCACCAACAGATTGGGAAAAAAATCTTCACTAACCCCACATCAGACCAGGAGATGATATTCAAAATATATAAAGAACTCAAGAAGCTAACCACCCAAAAAAACAAACAACCCAATCAAAAACTGGGGTATAGAACTAAACATAGAATGCACAACAGAGGAATCTTGAATGACTAAGAAACACCTAAAGTAATGTTCAAAGTCCTTAGTGATCAGAGAAATGAAAATCAAAACCGCCCTGAGAATCGACCTTATGCAAATCAGAATGGCCAAGATCAAAACCTCAGGTGACACTACATGTTAGCAAGGATGTGGAGAAAGAGAAACACTCCTCCATTCCTGGTGTGATTGCAAACTAGTACAACCACTCTGGAAATCAATCTGAAGGTTCCTCAGAAAATTGAAAATAGATCTACCTGAAGACCCAGCAATACCACTCTTGGGAATATACTCAAAAGATGCCCTACCATGCCTCAGGGTCACATGTTCCACTATGTTCATAGCAGCCTTATTTGTGATAGCCAGAATTTGGAAACCCAGATGGCCCACAATCTAAGAATGGATATAGAAAATGTGGTTTATTTATACAATGGAATACTACTCAGCTATTAAGGAGGACATCCTATGTTTTGTAGGCAAATGGATGGAGCTAGAAACTATTATACTGAGTGAGGTAACTCAAACCCAAAAGGACATGCATGGTATGTACTCATTAATAAGTAAATATTAGCCGAAAATGAAAAAAGAAAAAGAAAAAAGTACAGAATACCCAAGATAGAATCCACAGAACTAAAAAATTCAACAAGCTGAAGGGCCCAAGTGAGGATGCCTTAGTCCCACTTGGGAGGGAGAAGAAAACAACAAGTGGGGAGGAAGGGAGGGACCTGGGAGGCGCAGGGGATGGGGAGAGAAGGGAACATGATCTGGTATTAGGTGGGGGAAAAAGACTGAAGCCCTAAGGGCTACCAAAAAGAATGTAAACACTCAACCTTGGGAGGTTGGGGGGACCCTCCAGAATGTTCCAGAGACCTGGGAGTTGAAAGACTCTCAGGACTCAATGGGTGGGACCTCAGATGAATTGTCCTACATTGGGAAGAGGAAAGTTATAGAGTCCATCTCCAGCAGAAATGCAGGGCATCAAATGAGGGATGGAGTTGCCATCCCACAGTCAAAACTCTAACCCATATTTTTTCCTATCTGAAAGAACTGCAGAGATGGAAACAGAGAGGAGCCTGAGGAAAAGAAGGTCCAGCAACAGGCCCAAAATGGGATCCAGCTCTAGGGGAGGCCCTAAGACCTGACACTATTGTGAGGCTATTTTGTGAGACTATTGAGCACTCACAAAAGGGACCTATCATGGCTGCCCTCTGAGAGACCCAACAAGCAGCTGAAGGAGTCAGATGCAGATATTCATACCCAACCAGCTGACAGAAGATGCTGACTCCTGTGGTTTAATTATGGGAAAGCTGGAAAAAGCTGAGGTGGAGGGCAGCCCTGTAGGAGGACCAGCAGTCTCAATTAACCTGGACCCCTGAGATCTGTCAGACATTGGACCACCAAACAGGCAGCATACACCAACTCATATGAGGTCCCCGACACATATACAGCAGAGACCTGCCAGTCTGGGTTTAGTTAGAGAAGATACACCTAACCCCCAAGAGACTGGAGGTCTCAGGGAGTTGAGAGGTCTGATGTGGTGGGGGTTGGGGCTGGACACATCCTTATGGAGACAGGGATGTGAGGATTAGGTATGGAATGTGGAACAGTTGGAGGGTGAATCAGAGGGGAATATAATCTGGAGTTGAAAGAAAGAAAAGAAGAAAGAAAGAAAGAAAGAAAGAAAGAAAGAAAGAAAGAAAGAAAAAGAAAGACAGGAAGGAGGAAGGAAGAAAAGAAAAAACACAAAACATAACTAATATATGCATGATACTTTATCATACTACAACTTCACAAGTACTCATTGAAATTAATATATTATGCTAATAAATTACTTATATTAACAATGAATCCTCGTGAAATCCCTTAATACCTACAAACAACTTATCAATAGACCATAGGTTCCATCCAAGGAGGTTTTCGGCAAACACTTCCATAAAATTTGTGTCCCAATGTTATTATATAGAGTCTGAAAATTATTCAAAATATCAATCGATGGATACGTCATCCTTGCAAAACAGTGGCAATCACATTATTTTTAGTTCTAAAATAACCAGTGAATTCATATTCAAATTAGTTTACATATACTTTACATAGAATTCAGAGTTCCAAAAGAATACTGTGACCAGCTATGGAAATGTTGAAATTTAATTTAGGCTTGTATTATTAAGTAGAATAAAGGCCATTCATTACACTGGCATGAAAGTTAAGGAAGAAAATTATGCTGCAGTTAATCACCACTGGGGATGTTTTCCTTATGCTTAAGCAAAGAAAAAATGTTTGCACTTTTTCTCAACAAAGAAGCTATCTGTACAACAAAGGTACAGCTACTAAACTGGGTGTTTTTACCATAGTCTTAATATTTAAAAGCAAGAATAGGAATTCAATGAATCCTAATTATAAGCTAGGCTCTCAATTACTTAAAGGTCATATTGTTTCATAGATCTGCCTGAGGGGAATCACACTGTCAATAAAAAGATACTTAAAAAGGAGGAGAAAAATAACATTTTGCTGAAGATACTGATTCATTTTATTTTAAAAAGTTTGACTTTTTTCAATCTGATTAGAGGCTGATTAATATCGCTCTGACAGTCAACTGATGCCACACTGCTGCCCAGGTACTAAGGAGCTCTGCTCGACCCAATGTCTAATTTCTAGATTGAAAGCCAACTGCATATGTATTTCTTTACACATATATCTTTTATCTCAAAAGGAAAGAGAAATCAATAACTTTCATAATATCTTTAAGAGTCAAAATGGACTCACCCAAACAAAACAGAACATAAAATAATTAAAACAGAACATTTGAACATGAAACTAGGAACAAATAATAATCATATTCAAATCAGAAATTCAATTTCAGTATAAAGTACTGTTTTAAATCCAAGTTATTAAAACACAATCAATTTTAAAAACAGTAAAATCCATCTCGCTTACAGTTTTAAGAGCATAGAATCAAACTCCCAATTAAGTATAAGGATTTTATTCATACATTCTAAAATACATATTTATATGTATTTTAGGTGTGTGTTTTGGCTACATGAATGTAAGTCTACTATGTGTCTGCCTTGTACCATTGAAGGTCACCTGAGAGCATCAAGTCCACTGGCATTATACATAGCTTTAAGCCATGGTAAGCAGATAGTGTAACCAAAATCTTTTCCTCTACAGTCACAGCAAGTGGTTTTGCAGTTAGAACCATATTTCCAGATTTCTAACCACAGAAGTTTAAGCTTTTCACATAAATTCTTAATAAAGATCATGATAAT
>BDUI01000053.1:435367-475166 GCA_002335545.1 Apodemus speciosus | reverse complement strand
GGGGGAGGAGAGGTAAAAAGACATATGGGACATTGGGGGGCGGGGAAACCAGGAAAAAGAGAAATGAAATGTAAATAAAGAATATATCCAATAAAAAAAAAAACTGAGCCATCTCTCCAGTCCCTCCTGAACATCTTGAGATGTCTTTCACTCTGACTTGTAAGAAGAGAGTTTTATCTTATTCTCCCTTTTTCAATTTTAGAATTTCTGTAAGTGTTTTTCCTTCTCATATATAAACCTTCACATATTATAAACAGTTTAAAGCACTAAAGAGAGAAATTGAATAAGATACTCAAAGATGGAAAGACATTCCCTCTACATAGTGTTAAAAAAAATAAGTGTGTGGCCTACCAATCCTACTGTTAAGGAAAATCCCAATGTAAATAAATGGATGAGCAAAAATTTCTGTGTGGGGCTTTCTTTTACTTATTTGTAGGAGGTATCTGATTTTCACAAGGAAAATCACATTGTCTTTGTCCTCCTACTTTTCTACACTTTCTTCATTGAACTTTCACTTTTAAAATATCAACCACAGCACAAAAGTCATATCTCATACTCTGATTAAAAGAAGGCAAGTTGATGTGGAATTGGCTTTGATAAACATGGGAAGTTCATCCTCTAGGAAATAACAGAATAATTATCAGGACTGATTGAATAAAAAGAGTTTTTATAATGTGTAAGAGAATATTTATGCAACTAAGCGCCTACTTTGAGAATAAATGAAAAGAGATGCCAATGTTTATGGTGATAAGAAAAAAATATTGTTAAGCTTCACAGGTATCTCCACTAATCATTTATATGAGTCACATATGAGAATCTGTTACTGTGCCTTGACTTAATTCAGAAAATGTTTGTGTTTGAGTTTCAGTAGACAGAAATGGCTGACTTGCATGAGGTCATGAATTGTAGATGTTACAATTAAGATGAGAACCCAATAGCAACTGTGGCCAGGAGCTTGGTACTAAGAGGTGAGGGATGCTCCCTTAAAATCACTAACAGAACTAAAAATATCATGAGCAACTTAGAAGATACACTAAAACAAGACACAGAGCTCTTTAATATTTGAAGAATTAATTTGTCATCTTGGCAATGTGGGAAAGAAACAAATGAAAATACAAGGGAAAGAAAGAAGATAATGATTCTGCACTAGACTGATGCTCATAAAGTTAAATGGCATCATCACAAATGGATGAAGTGAGAAAGAAATTGTGAATCCTAGCACATGATGCCTCGATGTTTTGCTAGTGAAATGTTTCATAATGAGCAAGTTAGGAAAAATGCCTGATATTTGTCACAAAGTCACAGAAATAATTACAAGGAGTATGAGGTAGGCCTGCTTTTCCTCATGTCTAAGTAAAATGTTGATGGAGTTAGAAAGTGTTCTAGTCATGAACATTTGGCTATAATAATGTAGCCTATCTATAAAGTATAATTTATTACTACAAATCAAGTGGCAAGGAAACATATTTCTATAATTTTGGAAGGAAAAGAAACCCATTTTGTGAACTCACGTGTCTTTACTCACCTCTTGTGAACACTTTTGTGCTTTTCATTATAAATATTGATAAAACAGCACAGACTTCTGTATGCTATGGCAAACGGGTTGCCTCAATTCTTTTATTTGTATACGAAACATTTATAATGCCTTAAAGATTCCAAAGTGTATTTTTGAGTAGGAGAGCATGGAACTTTACTAAAGAGTTATACTACGGTCATTTTTCTATGCTAGTCATTAGTGGTATTGTGGTATTGTCAGAGGTGACACACATCCGGTAGTGCACATGTGACCCCATTAGAGACATGACTACCACCTGTCTGACATTAGTTTCTGGGAACAGGCAAAGAAAATATGTAGTAAGCTTAATTAGGGCATTAAAAAAAGTTTAGCAACAATGGATGGCAAAGATATAGAATGTGCCTCAGATGGCTCTGATTCTGTCACTTAATGTGCTAACTTAATTAAAGGGTGCTCTACTCATTAGAAGATAATGGCATGTCAAAATGCTATTTGTTACAACCAATAAAATGATGAATTGTGATTATATAAGGCTAATTCTTGTGGCTATCTGGATTTAATTAAGGAATAATTGCAAACACATGTGTGCACCTGGAGTGATTTTTAAAACTCAAACTGTCTTATATAAAAATGTAACAGGGGTTTTGGATTAGGGTAAAGGGACTGGCCTGCCCTACAGGTAGCTCTCATCTCTAGTCTCTCGTCTCTCGTTTCTCGTCTCTTCTCTCGTCCCGTCTCCCACCTCCCATCTCCCCTCTCCCGTCTCCCTTCTCCCCTCTACCCTCTCTCCTCTCTCCTCTCTCTCTACTCCCTCCTCTCTCCTCTCTGGGACTCTAACACTGCCATCCGGGGACCTGTGCTTTTGAAAACCTGCTCAAGCCACTGAAACCCTCACTTTACTCTAGCTCTCTGAGTCTGATGTGTACCGTCTCACTAGTACCATGTCTGATACCATAAGCACAAATCACCCAGCCAGTACTATCATGATCTCATCATAGCTGTAGGTGCTTACCTGGGGCCAAATCAATAGAGACCAATACACAGTCAAGAATGGTTGTGGGAAAGGACCATGGAGCCATACTTATTTTTATTGACCTATTTGATATTGATGAGTTCTGGGGTGAAAGGAGACATTGTCTTCAGCTGTGTACCCAATGAGTTCTACCACCTGTGTTCACACAGGTGATCCCTGTTAATATAAGTGGGATTCATAAAAACGACAAAGATAACTCATGAATATCAGAAGGGAGTCTGAGGCTTGTGGTGTTAGAGATCAGAGTGAGATTTTTAGGAGGAGGTTGTAATAATCTGAATGGAAATTAGACATGTATGAAATTGTCAAACAACACACTCAATAAAAGATTTTTAAAAGAAGGAACATGTTGAATGGTTGTGTGTTCCACATATATACATTAATGTGTTTGGATATAAAATTATACTTATATAATACTGCGATTTCTTAAAATACTTGAAACTTCTACTTTGTTTTCAGAATGATATGACAAACACACAATTTTAACTTAGGAACTCTAGCAAATGAAATGTGTATTTTATCAGTTTTTCTAAAGCTTTCTGAAACAATTTTGAAGCTTAAAATTAGATACAGAAACTATGGAATGGGGACAGGAAGGATGGCTCAGTGATTAAGAATACTGACTACACTTCCAGGGAATCAGAGTTCAGTTCCCAGCACTGACACAGTGGCCTTCCACCAGGTGTAACATCAGTTCCCCGGTGTTTATGCAATTATCTGACCTAAACTAGAACCGGAAACAAGTGCTTCGCACACATGTGTTCAGACACTACTCATGCTTCAGATGCTCTTACCAAAAACTCATAATTTTTTAAAATTTTTTGCCAGATTCCTTTTTTATTCACCTTTTGTTCAACTCCATTTTCTGGTCTTCATATTTTTCCATATTCACCAACCAATATTTCATTTGATTATTCACTTTAAATGATTTACTTTTCTAGACACATCTATTCATATGAAATGCACTTTGAGCTACATAGATCATTCCTCGTTTCCTAGTTAAGTCATATTTTGGAATGTAGATTTGGACTATGTTTACAGTAATGCCTGATGACAAGGGCTTTTATGATAACTAATTTCTATAAATTCTTAAAAATAAATATAAAATTAAAAAACTACAGAAAAACAAAGTGGTTCCTGAAAATAGTTATTCAGAAAAAGTGACTCTTCCCTTGTTCATGTCTGTCCACTATTTCTCAGCTATCATTACCATAAGTAATAAAGTACCAAAATACTTTCAGATGCTACATTATCATAGAACTAATACTTCATACCAGCATCAATCATGTCATCACATTTAAATAATTTTTATTTAATTTCCTTCCATTTTTTTCTTCTTTTACCAATCTCTAAATACGTAGACATCCAACCCTTTCTTGCCTTTACCAGGTGAAAACATGATCAACCATACAGTCTCAAACTAAAATATTTTCTGTCCTTTCTTTCTTCCAGAACTCCAGAAAATTTTAGTATATTCAAAACATTCTACATCATGTGTAAGATATTGCAAGTGGTAATAAACTAGAAGTTCTCCTTTTCTTCAAAACTTACAATCTTCCATTGTGCTGTGTCCTAGTGTGTGACAGTTCTTGCTGCCTGTCCTCTTATAGGCCACATGGAATCCATTAACCAGGCTTGTTTCCTGGCAGTATGGCTCATTTCTAGGTAACAAAACATATTTTTTTTTTCTTTTCTGAGTGAACCTTTGAATAACAAGAACAGCAGAAGGTCTTTAATATGTAGTTCACACTCAGCAAACTAGTGTGCTAGCAAATGGAATCCAGAAAATGGGGAACGTTCTTAGTGATGTTGGGCAACAGGATTCCAAGGGTTTGAACAGATCATTTCAAACCCCAATAAGAGATTGATTACATCTAAATCCCTGGAAAGTCAGGACATGATCTATTCTTCCTCTACTAATGACTTCCTTCCTCTCATACTATCTTAGACTCAGAAGTTCTCAATGCACCATTATCAAAGGGGTTGGGTAGAAAACCCAGTTTGTATTACACATTTACATAACCCTAGAAGCAATACCAGTAAAGTCTCACTAGCATGACTGTTCAAACATGAGCTAAACAAGGGTATCATCTGCCACAGTGAATAGGGAAATGTCCAGGAGGCCTCAACCCTACACAAGGAACTCTTACAACTACTACTCTTGGTAAGAGGGATGATCTTTCCCAGGGAAGCATATGCCAGCTGGTTGTCCAATATCAAAAGGTCAGTCCTGAAAACATACCTACAAGTAATGTTACATAGACTGAGCAGATGATAGTTAGACTATATGTTTATATACATACATGTATACATAAAAAACAATTAATGAAGAAGGAGGCCGTGGATTTGAAAGAGAACAATGAGGGAAATATAGGAGTAGTTAGAAGGAGGGAAGGTTAGGAAAAAATGTAATTATAGTGTAATCACAAGAATATATATCCTTTACATACTCCTCAGGCTGAATTAAATGCCTTGCTCTTTCTTTTTACACTTCGTTTTTCAGATTCATTTAATCCTAGGATCTAAAAAAAAGTGTGTATGTGTGTGTGTGTGTGTGTGTGTGTGTGTGTATGTGTATGCCCAAGTTATAGTATACAAACATCATTTTTATTAAGTTTGTGTTTCATTATTATTACATGTGAAATCCTCTGATATATGGTCCTGTATAAAAACCCTATTCTTTATTTAAAGTTTATACTATTCACTTTAGCTATCATCTAGCCTTTATAATTCATCGTCGCTTGTGTATAATATATATATTGTATATATACACACACATACACACACATATATTTGTATATGTATTTATATATATATACATATATATATATATATATATATATATATATATATATATATATATATATATATATATATATATATATATATATATATATATACATACATATATAAAGTTTTCTTGAGGCTGGGGTTCTTTCTGTAGCTTTGTCTGTCCTGAAACTCACTTTGTAGACCCAGCTTGTTAGTACTCTGTCTAAGCTCCACCCCACACTTACCTGGCAATAGCCAGGTATGCCCCCCCCCCCCATAGACCTGGCCCACTATGAAAGGGGCTGCTTGCCCTCCTCTCTCTTTCTCTCATCGCTCTTACCTGTCTGCACTCTCACCTTTCTGCCCCTCTTGGGCTCTCCTCCCCTCCCCCCTCTCTCCACAGCCGAAACCCAGAAACAACATTAAACCAGAACTTACAGAAATCCGCCTGCCTCTGCCTCCGGAGTTGTAGGATTAAAGGTGTGCACCACCACTACCACCTGGGTATTATATTTATATTATTAATGAGACCATATGACAGAGTTCAGTGTGTTGTACTTATCCAGTTTTTTTAAAGAGATTTATTTATATTATATGTAAGTACACTGTAGCTGTGTTCAGACACTCCAGAAGAGGGCGTCCGAATCTTGTTACAGATGGTTGTGAGCCACCATGTGGTTGCTGGGATTTGAACTCAGGACCTTCAGAAGAGCAGTCAATGCTCTTAACCGCTGAGCCATCTCTCCAGCCCCACTTATCCAGTTTTTAATAAATAAATAAACTCCCTGAAACTAAGGGATTTTTTTTCAAGCTAGGGAATACAAGTTTCTAACTTCAACTGTTTAAAAGAAAACCAGAAGAAAAGGAGGATTCACTAAATTGATAGTAATTCACCAACTTGTTTAAAAGTACAGCCTGCCATTTTTTGGACATGTCTCTGAAGGTGTACTGCACAAACAGAAACCAGAAGAAAACTTATGCAAATTACAGCTCTGCAAATAACGATGATCTCTTCAGCAAGTGTTGTTTTTTCCTCTCTTTCTCAGTTTTCACTTCTATTTTGAGAGCAGTTATTTTCAGGCCTTCCAGCTGACTTCTTCTCTTCTGTAGAAGAGCACAGGGCTCTTGTAGTCATCCTGAATAGTCAAGTAGAAAGATCAGCCAGAAGGTACTCCTTAAAGCTGGATTTACAAGACATTAATGTTTTAGAACATGGCCAGCCACAAAGTCTTTGAAGATTTGTCTCATTTCATATCTATGGGATGCCTGTTATTCATTTACAAGGATGCTTTAACCCTTGTCAATGAAAAAAGTATATTAGTTTCTGGTCCAAAGCAAAATCTTGATGGAGATCTGGCCATTTGTTACTTTGGGGAGTATGTAAAATTTCAGTTCTGGTTTCATCTCTTGTTAACTGTTGAAAACAAAATGAGGCAAAAATTGTTGATTTATTTTTTTCTGATCTATAATTTTAAGTTGCCATTTCTGTTGTGCTCTTCTAATTAAGGTCAAAATCTACTATTTTCAGACAAGTCTCTTGAGCTCAGTGCATAATGCAGAACTCCCTTTACACCTTTGCCAGCAGGGCTTCTCCTCCTCTGACCTTGTATGGGGAGCCAGAAACCCCCCATCCTCTACCTGTGGAATGTCACATAGCCTTGGTATGATTTACAATTTCAACCCCCCCCAACACACACATACCACCACCACCACCACCACCACCATCACTACCACCACCACCACCACCACCACCACCACCACTACCACCACCATAAAAATCTGCCAAATACCTGGGATTCTTGGAATTCCTCTCCAGGCAAATCAGGCATTCACAGAACTTTGAAACTGTAGCTAATAATTTTCATTTGCCTTAAAACCTCTTCCCTACTCTCCCAGGTCCATATGTACCCCTGGTTCACCCAGAATAAAGTATATGCAGCAAGCTGTTTCATTGGATACCCTCTTGAGAGAGTTGATTATCTGAACCTAATCTAAAAGAATTGTATCTTTATTTGCTCCTGTTACCAAGTGCCTGTTGGCACCTACAATAGTGTCTGGGTTTGGTGACAGTATATTGGTCAGAACCCTGGTGGGGCAGTCTCTGGATGGTATTTGCTTCAATCTCTGTTCCACACATTGTTTCTCTATCTCCTCCCATGAGTATTTTGTCCCCCCTTCTAAGAAGGACCAAAGTTTCGTTTCCATACTTTGGTCTTCCTTCTTCTTGAGCTTCATTTGATCTGTGAATTGTATCTTGGGTATTCCAAGCTTCTGGGCTAATATCCACTTATTAGTGAGTACATACTCTGTGTGTTCTTTTGTGATTGTGTTACCTCACTCAGGATGAAATTTCCTAGTTCCATCCATTTGCCTAGGAATTTCATGAATTCATTGTTTTTAATAGCTGAACAGTATTCCATTGGTAAATATACCATATTTTCTGTATCCATTCCTCTGTTGAGGGACAGTAGGTTCTTTCCAGCTTCTGGCTATTATATATAAGGTTGCTATAAACATAGTGGAGCCTGATATAGCTGTCTCCTGAGACGCTCTGCCAGTACCTAACAAAAACAGAGGTGGGTGCTCTCAGCCAGCCATTGGACTGAGCAAAAGGTCCCCAATGGAGGAGCTAGAAAAAGGACCCAAGGATCTGAAGGAGCTTGCAGCTCCATAGGAGGAACAAAAATATGAACCAATCAGTAACCCCAAGAGCTCCCAAGGACTAAACCACTAACCAAAGAGTACACATGAAGGGACACATAGCTCCAGATGCAAATGCAGCAGAAGATGACCTTGTTGGACATCAAAGGGAGAAAAGGCACTTGATTCTGAGATGGCTCATTGCCCCAGTGTAGGGGAATACCAGGACAGGAAGCAGGAGTGGGTAGGTTGGTGATCAGGGGGATGGAGGGATGGGATAGGGTGTTTTCAGAGGGGAAACTAGGAAAGGGCATAACATTTGAAATGTAAATAAAAAAAATACCCAATTAAAAAAATAATTGTAACTTTAAAGAGCTGTAACCGAGATCAATCTCCAGAGTAAATACCCTCCCCACCATCATTCCCTGAGGGACAAGATGGTGCTGAACCACCTATTCTGGACTTTCCTTCATTCTTTCCCACTTGGTGTGGATCAGAGCCCAGACACACCTTGGGAAGACAGGGACCATAGAACTTTGCTCCATTCTATACTTCACCAGTAAGTATGCAGTGATAATAGCTGCCTTTCTGGCATCACTGTAGCCATTTTCTTTTATGCCTGTACCCAGCCATTTTACAGTGTTACAGGGGACCTTTCTCATGCCTGGATTAATCATTAAGAGCATATCCCGATAAATTCTATGCTTTGGAGTCTTGGAATTTCCCAGACCCTCTCTCCTCTAGAGCCAATTGCAATAAAGGTCAGTTCGAACTGCTTTGTATAATTAGCTACAATAAGCTTGGAACCAACTGCTGCAATGCCCAGCAGCAGCACTTCCTGCATCTATGTATGAGATTTTATGGTTGCTATGAGGTTTTATTGTTCTAGCTTTTATAAGTTGCTCCTGGAAAACTGTTGAGGATGCAGACTCAGGTCCTGAGTCAGACCTCACTGATCAACCTGTCCCTGTGTGGTGTGTGTGTTCAATAAACTCTCCCTGTCTGTCTGAGATCAGTGTCTGAGTAGACTGTTAGGGAATTCCTGGGCAACAACAATTAGTGTCTGTTTCACAGTTTGTTCCATGTTGAGGAAAGTTATTTCATGGAAACTGTCATTGCTCAGGCCATTATCCTGCATTAATTCAATTCTACTGCAGCCAACTGTTGACATTACATACCAATTGCATGTTACTACTTGTATGAGTGCAGAATTTTTCACAAAATAGTGTCACAGAAAAAGAAAGTATTAAACATAGTTGCTTTATAGTTCATGCTTTAAACAAAGCAAAGATATTTTATAACTCATATAGCCTTTACCTATTTATGTTCAGTTTTACAAATACAATGATGAGATTTACTATTTTTTCTATATAATATCAGCCCGTATACTTTAACATTTAAAAATGTCCATGACCTTTATAAAGGAAATATCATCATCTGGGACTTAAAATTTTTAAGTTTAAATGTTAATATGTGTTTGTATGTGGGTGTGTATGTATGTATTGTATTTATACATTTCTGTGTCCAGTTGCCTATGCACATTTGATGGTCAGATGACAACCTTGGGTATTATTTTTTAGATGGCCTCACATTTATTTATTGATTGACTGATTTACTCATTTATTCATTTATTTGTTGAGGCAAGGTCTCTCGCTGTCTTAGATATTATGAAGTAACTAATTGACTAGTCAGGAAGCCCCAAGAATCTATCAAAGTTTTAAATTTGTAAACTTATAGAGACACAATTTCCCATTTACTTTTTGGAATATTTTTCAAATCACACGCATTGAAAGAAAAACACAATGCTCACCATGTTCACACTTTGTGCTATATTATTTAAAAGTATCACCATTCTATAATAGTGATGATATAAGCATCACCATCTGCAGGAAGATCAAGTAGGGTAAATCTAACCAATAGGAACACATGGTTGATTAGAATCAATTTTAGTATCATTAGAAAATGATTCACTTTTAAGGTTCTAGGCACCTTATTCATCTGTTCACCATAGAAAATCTTCTGGACAGTATTCTCTTTTTTTTTGTTTTTTGTTTTTGGTTTGGTTTTTTGAGACAGGGTTTCTCTGTGTAGCCCTGGCTATCCTAGAACTCACTCTGTAGACAAGGTTGGCCTAGAACTCAGAAATCTGCCTGCCTCTGCCTCTCAAGTGCTGGGATTAAAGGCATGTGCCACCACTGCCCAGCTCCAGTATTATTCTTTCAAAGAAGTTACTACATACTTTTACCAAGGAAACATTGTCCACATCACTTACAATATGCTTACATTTTTATATTAGCTACTTCATTTGATTCTCACATCTGTCTAATGTGGTCAGGACCTACTGTACATTTATGATATACAGATAGTATATTAGAGGCACTGTAATCAATTGATTGGATGAAATCCAGATGTCTAGAAATAGGTGATGTATACTCCAATAGTAKTTATTGTAATTCTGTTAATAGTAGTCTTCTCTAGTTTTAACATCTCTATTGCTTAGGTCTCTATATTGCTTTAAGAGACATAGTTTTTCATAATAAAACTAATTATACTTATTATAAATGGCATTTACATTTGAATAAACAAAATAAGATTACATTCATATTTTAATACTGAACATCTAAATTGCTGCTTGGTTTAAATACAGAAAGCAAATCTTTATTTTAAATATTAGAAATAACATTGGGCATAATATTAATCATGCCCATTGATTCTATTAAAATACTTGCTATTAAGGGAGAGTTATTTGTTATACAATATTTAATCATATGATGAAACACAAGATTGTGTTATTTACAAAAAAAAAGAAAGAAAGAAAAAAGAAAAACCTGTTTCTAGTTGTGGTGTGCCTCAGTCCTTAGCACATACCTTTAATCCCCTGTTTGAAATATAGACTTGCCACTTAAATCTCAAATAATGAAGGTAAAGTTAGTTTGTAGGAGGCAGCACCCATATTTGAAAGTGGTGTCTAATTGTGTTTCAGACAAAATGACAAATCAGAGAAAGATTTGATAAAATTGGTTATGCTTAACTATCAGGAGAAGAGAGAGGAAGTGGGGGGCAGGAAGAAGGGAGAGAGAGAGACACACACAGAGAGAGAGAGAGAGAGAGAGAGAGAGAGAGAGAGAGAGACAGAGAGAGGGGGGGAGAGAGAAAGGAGGCAGTGTTGCTGGGACAGTTGTAGAGAGAAGATAAGGTGAAGAAAGAGAACAAGCTAAACATAGAAAAAGACAAAATGAGACAGAGAATGAGAAGGAGCCAGAAGATCAGAACAGATTGCTAGAGTGATTTTGAGGATAGGCAGAGCATCTCAGCAAGAAACTGAGAGAAGTTAGATTGAATCTGTCAGCACGGAAAGGAGTTTGTGCCAGAAAACTGAGTTGAACCAGCAAACCAGATATCAGAGCAAAGTAGAAAGGGTGAGTTTATTCAGCAGCAAATCTCAGAGGCTAAAAACATCCTAGGTCTAGGTTAGGTTGCAGAGAGGATACAAGCTTCCAGTATCGGGCCTAGGTTAGTCACTGAGACAGTAAGCTTCAGAGGTTATCTATGGAGAATAAAAATTACAATTACAGGTATTGGTACATGACTCTCTTTATAAACAGAACATTCAAAATTTCATAGCAACATGTTCTTCTATCTGGATCTACTTCTGAGAAAGTAGGAAAGTACATCAGCTGAATATTTCAGAATTCCTAAGAAATGATGGGGTAGTTTCACACACAGAGTTCAGAACTATTAAGTGATTGAACTATGAACAAATGATATGTGAAGCATCATTTACTCTGACTGCAGTAACACCCAGGTCCAAACTAGGGAGCTTGTCAACTCCACTTATATAATATACTTCTGTATTTTGAAAATGTATAATAAAAGTTTAAGAAAAAGCAAAAGAAAAGAATGTTATTTTCTGCTTTTAGACTTTAATTTCAGACTTCAGTCACCAACATTGTTGTAAGAGAATCCCATAAGTGCATGATAGGTTCCCTTAAGTGTTTTATCAAATAAGAGAGTGAGAGTAAGGAAGGAACCAGGTACCTTTGTGACTCTAAATTGTTTCACTTTGAGCACTGAGTTTAAAAGCATCTTGCCTTTTTACAAATTAATGAATAGCTTTGACTTCCCACTGTGCCTTAAGAAGTCTCTTGTTTCCTTTGCAAATTACACTTGCCACTAGATGACTTATTTTAACACAGTTTTGTCTTGGTAATCATTTTTCACTCTGTGTGGAATGTGTGATGATTTCATAATCTATAAATCCTAAATGAATATTTTATTACAGAACATAGGTTATTTTTCATTTGAACACCAGCTGTTTAGTCTCCAAATTTGTTTTTGTAATCAACAGCAAATATGGGAAATAGATTACCAGTTATGTTCATATAGAAGAAACACTACAGTTCTTAATGTGAAATAGAAATCACTGTGTGCAGAAGTAGTTAGTGCTGTTATTTTTTTAAATAATGAATATATAAGTAAAAATAAATCTTACTGAAGAAATGTTAATATAGCTTCCTATAGCAAAGTTTACAAAAAACCAAAAAAAACAAAAACAAAAACAAAAAATAAACCCACAAGTTTCTTTTTCTAGTCTGATAACCTGCCATGCTGAAAATTGTTTGCAATATGATTGAATTAGAAGTAGATGTAGTGAAATAAAATTTCTAACTTTAAAACACATGTTATATATAAATGTTTTATTGCCTTTGTTGGGCATAACCCTGAGGCCATCAGTCACACAGGCCCCTAGTGCTCTGACTGGACTCCACGCCACAGTTACCTGGCAACAGCCACATATCCGGCCCACTATAAAAGGGGCTGCATGACCTCTCCTCTTCTCTCTTGCCCACGCTCTCTCCCTTATCTCTTGCCCCACTATTCCCCCTCTCTCCTCATTCTTCCCCACATGGCCATGGCCAGCTCTATCCTCTCTATCTCTTCTTTCTCTCTTTACTTTTCTATTTTTTCTTTCCCCATACTTTTCTATAATAAAGCTTTAAAATCATGGGCTGTCTCTTACCAAACCCACTGTGCTGGAGGAATGGAACAGGTCTCACAGCATCTCAATCCGCCAGACTGGATCAAGGACCCCACCCCCCCAGCTGGGTGGCCCCTCAAGAGATAACTGGCCCATGGACATACCCCACCTAGCCAGGCTCCCTCCACAGGAAAGCAGACGCGCGCCAGAATGGCCCAGCAGTCTTTTATTATAAAAATATTTCTGATTATTCCACAAAGTATAAAATTTGGATTCAACATTTATGTCAGATACTAGTTTATTAGAAATATATATATTTGTATGTATACACACACACACACACACACACACACACACACACACACACATATATATATATATATATGTATATATATATATATATATATATTTGGGCACATTGTATTCTGAATGAAAAAATAATCTCTAAAATTCAAATGCTATTATATAAGAAATCTATGAGCAAAGGTAAAATGTTTATTTTCTATAATATATGTAGCCCAATGGTAATTATATTTATAGGTAGACAATGAACAAATCAAGTAAATAGTAAAAGCATGAATTTAAGGAAATAGCTCTGTGTTTATGCAAGGGAAAAGACAATATTAAGTTATAAAATACAGTTACCTCATTTCTTCTTATTGTATAACAAAAATCTTGTGTGTGTGTGTGTGTGTTTATCAGAGGAGATGACTACAGTATTGCATTGAACTACGATCTCCAAGAAAAGTTAAGGAATGAAATTACTGAATGAAAGATTAAAAGTCAGCCCTTAAATAAAATAGTCCATACCCATTTCGTTTTTGTAGCCTCTTAGCTTTGCTTCTTTACTATTGATTTCATTCTCAAGAGGCATTTCTTGTTTCATCTTATAAAATAGTTCTCTGTAATTATCCACTTCAGAATTCTAAAGTTTTCTTTAAAGAAAAGGAGTTCAGTCATCTATTTGAAAATATCTGAGCATGAGGAGGTTGGCATCCACTTCCATCCTTCATTTCATTGTTCAATACAAGGAAATGCATGTCTTGACTCACCTGTTTATCACAAGGTGATAAATAGAAAGTGTTTCCAAAGAGAACATGAGGTTCTATTTCTCAGGCACTAAGAATATATTATCCAGCATAGATTTTAAACAAGAAATAATATGAGGACAAGAAGAGGGAAAAGGTAGGAAAAGAAGGGCTTCTATATAGCATTAAGATCATTTTATCATCTGATATGAAAAGTAGATTGCTTTGGTGTGATCAGTGGTCTGAAAATCATTGTGATTTGATTGGCTTACTGAAGCATTGGAGATGTAGAGTAAGCTACAGCAGAAGTTAGAGAGAAGAAATGTGACAGGAGTACTCTTCTCATATGGCGTCATGATGAGCTACAATGACTCAATTTTTACTGATACTGATTCAATTTATTTTAAATAGATTACAAAATATTCAAAGAATTTACATAAGATACTGGAAACAAAGATTAAATAAAGAGCTATCTACTAAGATAATCTAGGGTAAATTATTAAAACAGATATTTAGCAGTAGTCGTTGAAACCAAATAATCTCTTACTTTTATTATCATCCACTTATGTCAGACTTCAAGAGATTGCTTCATGAAGCAAGAAGAAGAAGTAAGAAGAAGGAAGAGGAAGAAGAAGAAGAAGAAGAAGAAGAAGAAGAAGAAGAAGAAGAAGAAGAAGAAGAAGAAGAAGAAGAAGAAAGAAGAAGGAAGAAGTAGTAGAGGAAGAGGAATAGGAACAGGTAGATGAAGAAAAACAAGAAGGAGGAGGAGAAGAAGGAGGAGGAGAAGAAAAAGATGATGATGACGATGAGGATGACGACGACGACTAGCAGAAAGGATGTGAAGTGGATATAATGAATATGGTTTGAATTTCTTACTCAAAGTTGTCAAGTGAGAGTTGTACCTGCATGTAGACCTTTTGGAAACTATGGTTTTATATCCATTCCTAGCTCTAAGACAGCAGCTTGTGATATGGCAGGCAAGATAAGAGAAGGCCAAGTGTGATCATATCTCACAAAGAACTTCACTATTCCTCCACCAATGCAAGAATTTTAGCAAAAATCTTGCCTAAGAAGGATAAGAAGATCACACAGTGTGAATAACACTTAATCATTTTTCAAAAGTACTTATTGTCTGTATAATAGATCTTGGAAGCTTAGACCAAAGGCTCTCTGAACAACAGTGAATGCTGTAATAAAGATAAACTAGGAAAGATCCATTAGACTAAATAATACAAATTCTATAATAGAATCTAGAACGAAGACAAGAGAACCAAATAATTAAATCTTTATATTTGTCTGCATGCAGCTAATCAAAGGTTATTGAAGTATTCAGAGAAGACATGAAAGGAAAATGAATAACAATGTTTGAACATTTCAAAATCCAATAATCAAATACACAATGCATATCTTGCAGAATATATGCCAAAAAGAAAAGTCAATAGTTAAAACAACTAAAAGAAGCTATGTTGGTTAGTTTTATGTCATCTTGACACAAGGAGTCATTTGGAAAGAGGGACTTTAAATTGAAGGAAAATGCTTGGACAAGATATTCCTGTAAACAAATCTGCAGGGCATTTCCTTCATTAATGATTGATGTGGTGGACCCAGGATGGAAGAACTTTAGGAACACAACAAAATGGTCAAGGAATGTAGTCATGTGGAGAATTCTGAATGTTTGTAGAAAAAAAAATCTAATAAGTGTCTTCTGACCTCACTTTCTTCAAAAACATGAGACTGTTCTTAGAATGTGCTTTTGTGATTCTTAGGTGTAGCAGATATCAGTGTGTTTACTTAAGATTATTCATTACATCTGGTTATTGTTATTTGTTTATATGTCTATGAAAAAATGATGATGTTTCCTGCCCAGCTTGTTTACCACATGTGGCTTGTTCTTGTTGTACATTGTACTCATGACTCTTCTTAAAGCTCAGAGTATAAACTGTCTGATGCTCTAAATAAAGTTGGCCCTGGCATGAGATTTTAGTTCATATCATGTCCCACTGCTGGTAAACTGCAAACACCAGAATACTGGGGCCTATGGTCCTCAATGTTATGAAAAGCTGGCTGAGCCAGCCATGAGTAGTTAGCCAGTAAGCATCACTCCTCCATATACTCTGCATCAATTTCTCCTTTGCATCCTGTCCTAAATTATCTAGATGATGGACTATAAGCTATATGATGAACTGAATGTTTATATTCCCAAGTTACTCCTGGTAATAATGTTTTATATCAGCAGTAGAAAAAGAAATAATGAATCAACAAAGTATGCTTACCAGTTATAATTAAACATTTTTCAGACAGTAATAAAAATATACTTGGTAAAAAAGTGGTGACAAGAAAGAAAAAGTGGACCCAGGTTCTGGAAAGGCCCAATGCAGCAGTGCAGGGTAATACCAGAACAGGGAAGTGGGAAGGGGTGAATGGGGGAACCGGGGGAGGGAAAAAGACATATGGGACATCTGGGGGGTGGGGAAACCAGAAAAAGGGAAATGAAATGTAAATAAAAAAGAAATGTGAAAATAAAAACGAGAAATCATTAGTGGCAACTTTAAAAAAAAAAGGTTTTAAACATCTGGCTCCCATTTATCATATTACTTGAGGAGTTGTTTTAACTTTCATGGAGAAAAAATGAATGCCATTAATAGCCAGTCCTGAATATTCTTTGTGTCACCCAATTTCCTTTTGTCTCTGTTGAGTATTTGTGGTTGAACATGTTATGAATTATCTTTTTGCTCCAACTGCTATGCCTTCTGTTTGCTGCCCTACCTCCTCACAATAATGGATACTTAGATTACTTAGAACATAAGCCGAAATAAACCACATTATAGATAAATTACATCTAGTTCAACTAGTTTTATGACATTAACAGAAAAGTTACTCTCGCAAAGCATTAAAAGTGGATGTTTTACCAATCAATTTAATACAATTTTTATAAGATTTCATTGAAAAAAACACATTTTTCTTGCTATATATTCTGATCATTCTTTTCCCTCTTCTAGTTTCTTGCTTATTCTCCCATCTCTCCATCCACAATCTTCACATCCTTGCTTAATCACTCCCTGTAGAATCCAAACAGGCAACCGGGCAGCGGTGGTGCATGCCTGTAAATCCCAGCACTCTGGGAGGCAGAGGAAGGTGGATATCTGAGTTCGAGGCCAGCCTAGTCTATAGAGTGAGTTCCAGGACAGCCATGGCTATGCAGAGAAACCCTGCCTCAAAAAACCAAATCCAACAAACAAACAAACAAACAAAGAATCCAAACAGGCAAACAAAACCAAAACAAACACTGAAAAACTACAACATACACCTACACAAACATACACACACACACACACATACAGACACAGACACATGCACACACACTCATCACAAAGGAGAAACAGTAATATGCAAGCAAAATTTCAATAAAACAGACAACATGCAATAAATTACAAAAATTGAGTTCAATTTTTGCTAGCTATACACTGCTAGGCATGAATCCTACCTTGTACAGCTTCACGGAACTCCGCTAAGACTCAGGTTTAATACCCTATGAGATTCTATTTTTCCTCTGTAAGTGGATGTAAATTGCAGGTAAATTCTTGGTTAGAGGTTGGGAGGCAGTGTCTATTTCTACTTTTGGCTGTAAGAATGTCTGACTTGAACCTGTGCCATACTTATGCCCACTGCCATAGTCAMCATGAGTTCATATGTGAATCAGTTCTGCTATGTCTGGAAGACACTGAATTCTTAGGGCTATGCATCCCTTCTGTTTCTTACAAACAGGGTCTTTTTTGCAAAGACCCTGAAGAGATAGATTTGATGAAGATATCTTATTTAGGACTGAATGTTCCAGAATTTCTCATTCTCTGTACATTGTCCAACTGTCTCATTCTCATTTACTGCAAAAAGAAGCACCTCTAGTGATGGCTCAATGAGATGCTGGGCTATGATATATCAGAATGTCACCAGGCGTTACTTTATCGCTATGTTCCTTTGGCAGAACAAGAGTATTTGATATTCACTTAGGCTCACACTAAACCTGTCTCACAGTTTTGGCCAACTGAGGAGTGTGAGATATAATTTCTATCTTGTGGGGCAGTCCTTAATTCTAACAGGGATTTGTTGAGTAATCTCATAGCATTTGTACTACTATGGTACTGAGATGGCTTTCAGGCATCACACTGTTTACCTCACAGGGTTTGTATCTAAGCAGAGTACCTTTTAGTAGAAGTGAAAACGCTAGGTAAGCACAAGCTCAACCTCTCTATGGCCAATGAGATATATAAGGATTGTCTTTGTTGCCATTATTTTGTGAAGAAAACCATCGTAATAGCCTATAATATTTGGAGGTGGACATGGAAACCCTTTGGCCAATGAGTAAAATTGACTTAAGCCAATCCTGGTACTGCAAATGTACTTAGTCAAAGTTGTCTATTATAGGTATACTCTACCCCATTATTTTGTGATAGCATTTAGGTATCTCTCAGATGTGTATTTATTTTAGGAAATTTCTACAATAACAATTTTCCATATAACTCTTCCAATGACTCATGGTGGTATTCATCCATTTCTGTATTCCTTCCTCAACCATTTCCTTCATTACCCTCCCATTTTTTTCTTCATATCTAGTTTCTACCCTCTTCATAATTACCCCTTCTCATAGAAAATCCTCTCTTGCCCTCACTCCTTACTAGATATATATCATCTGTTGTATATGGACTATAGTATGCATATCAAAGACTTTAAAAGCATATATGTCCATGAAAAATATGCACTATTTAACTGTTTTGCTATGTCTTACCTCATTCAGAATTTTTTTTCTAATTCCATCTATTTACCTGTGATTTCATCATTTTTCTTTTCTTACACAACTGGATAATACTATATTTTGTGATACTACCATATTTTCATTGATTCATCTGTTGATAGAAATCAAAAGATTTTCCAATGCCTGATTATTGAGTAGAGCATCAATGAATATAGATGGACTATCTTTATAGTTAGATGTAAAGTCCAGCAGGTATATGTCCTAGAGTGATATAATTGGATCTTGAGGGAGATCCATGCCAGCTATCTTGAGAAACTACCACAATGATTTCCATATGGCTGTGTAAGTTTCACTCCCATCAGAAATGACTATGTGTCCCCTTTCTCCACATCCTGTACAGCATAAGCTGGCATTTGTTTTACTGATCATTGTGATTCTGACTTATATAAATTTCAGAACGATATTGATTTGTATTTCCCTGATGACTAATGCTGCTTCACATTTCTAGAAGTTCTTCTCAGCTATTTGCGTCTCATCTTTTGAGAATTCTCTGCTTAATTCTTGGTTGTAAGAGGTTACAAAATACAAAAGAAAGATAATTTGTCCATTGAATTTCATCTGTCACTAAGATCCTGATTCTAACACTAGTCAAATATCAAAAATAAACAAAAACAAAATTAATAGAGAGTTAGAAAACAAGGAAAAATACAGGCCTATATGTCTTGTAATGTGATTTTTTTATGCAGTTTCACCAAAGGAATTAAGCAAAAATAAGTATATGACATAATTCAAAAGTATTTATATCAGGTAAACATTTTAGCCATTGCAAAACAATTTTTTTATTTATGTCTCTCCTTTTAGGAGATATTGTTGATCAATAATACTAGGAGTATAACTATATCCATATCTATATCTATATATATCTATATAAATATATCTCTATCTCTATYTATCTATAGATCTACAGATAGATAGAGAGAGAAGGTTATTGAAAGGATATATTAAATTTTCCCCAGTAAATTGTAAATTTCCTGTTTATTATTTATGTTTAGGTTTCCCATTAACACTGTATTGAATATTGCTACTTTCAAATTTAAGATATTTACAAGTATATCTGCAAGGTAAATATCTAGAAGTACAATTTGGAGTGTTCTGTGAGTGCATTTTAATTTATTACATCATTATAATATAGATTGATTTCTTAACTTAATGTCTTCCACCTGATCTATATTTAGTGTCTAATCCCTTCTGGCCCCAGCCAAACATCCATGACTACCCACCTGTAGCTGTGTCCCCACTCCCCAGCTCCTCCTGAGACCTCACATAGCTGCTGTGTCCTCCTTGTCCCAAACCATGGCAGGAAACCCTCTCTTTCCCTGCCCCTTTTCTGACACCATGGATCCAGAAGTCCAGCCTCCCCTTCCACCAAGCATTTTGCTTTACTGACAAATCAAGAACCACATTGGGAACAGAACTTCAGCATCAGAACCTCCCCTTACAGGTATAGATGTAAAAACAATAGTAAATACTACACTTGTAATAAACTGTCTTTTTTGTTAAACCAGAAGCAAAGACAATGATAAAGGTTGTAATTTATATGTCATATTTCTAAGGTTCTATGCTGACAGTCTCACAAAACTTTTATATTCAGCTGTACATTTTCATTTATTTTTATTATGATAGTAATAATTGTAGTTAAAGCTGGTTAAATAATTTTCAATAATGAAAGCTTTTCAATAATAAAAACATATGCCTATCTTGACATAAGAATCACTTGACAGATTTAGCAATATTTAAAACATTTAGAAATATGAGAAAAAGCAATTAAAATGTTAAATTCTTTACTCAAAGATTTGTATCAAAATCTGAATAGTTAAGCAATTAAACCTATGCTTGTAATCATGCCTGTCAAAACCCAGTAATAATGAGAAGAACCAATAAACTCTTGACGTCACTGGAAAATCATATYAGTATTTATCGACACCTCCTATAGTACCCTATGTAATTTGCATTAATTTTTATTTATAAGTTAAGGCTCTGAAAAATAAGTTTGAAATAAGTGATGCTTTGTGGGAACAGATTTAAATGCAAGCTGCTGATAAAAAAATGAAGTTTTAAAAGCTATTCATACTATCTTGCTTTTTCCAGGGTGTGGTTCAATGCACTTCAGCTATTCCTTTCCCACTTGTTTTCTTATTGTCTAGAGAGGATCAAGGCATCTGTACGCATCTTCAATTACTTGAAATTTGGTTTTTATTCAGTCTCCCAGAACTGCTTATTCATAGATCATTTTGATGCTATGTTTTATATAGAGATAGATGTATACATATATATATATATACATATATATGTGTGTGTGTGTGTGTGTGTGTGTGTGTGTGTGTGTGCTCATTGCTAATAAGTAAATAATCATCTTATTTACTGCCTTATTGTATTTTATAGGATTACAATATTTATGTATAATTTGAGTGGAAAAATATTTTTGCCAGTTATACTACAGGAAGGTCTTTAATATTTAGAATATGTAAAAGATTGTGCTAATATAACAACATCTCTCCCCTGCCAAGTTCTTCCAATAAATATATAAAAATGGGATAAACAAGATATCTCCTAAAAGAAGATAGAGTATTATCCAATATTTTTTTAAAAAGTGATTAACAACTTTAGCCACTAGAAATTAAAATTACTTTGAAATTCCATCTAATCTACTCGAAATGGGTACCTTCCAAAAAAGAGATATCATCAGATGCTGTTGAGAAAATGGGGAAAGAGGAACTGTTTACCACTGGGGCAAATGTAACCTAGTGGCTTTATTTTTATATTTTGACAGAGATTAGGTCAAATTCAAACTATTAAATACTACAAGCACAGAGACTGAAGACTAGTTTCATCTAATGCTATCCTCAAGATGACTAGCACTAATGGTTGTGGTGGTGAACACAGTGTTGTGAGCTCATTCATGTGTATCATTGAGTAGTTGCCTGGATGGTCTCATTAAGGAATGCCCAGTTGACCAAGAGCTACGGAAGAATTGTCTTCACAGAAGTCCCCTATCTTCCTCCATTGGTTTGGTGATAGTGATACTGTGTCTTATTTATACTAGCTGTTCATACAGTGTAACTTTATAGGAAGAAGTCACCAAACTAGAATCTGTAAAAGGCTAACTGAATCTTGTGTGAAGCATCACTTTCCATCCTCACCAGTGAGATGAGTAGTTGTTGGGATATGGAGGAAAAATACTATTGGTTTTCCAAACTTGTGGTTGTTTATTGCTTAATAATGCTTGATAAAGCTATAATATAACTTCCAACTTCTGAGAATGTATTCATTTCAAATTAATCATATTTATCTCATGTTTTAATGGAATCTATTATATCAGAAGCTGACATTTGGCAAAAATTGAGTAGGTATATTAAAAACAAATGATAGAATTTATAATTTTATTTAATGTAATAATATTTAGTTAAAATGATATTTTTAAAAAATGTATGATCTATTGATCAGTAGTCAATAGACATGGCCTGGGTTACATGCATACATAAGCAAGTGTCATGTATTATTAACCCCATAAAATTGTACAATCACATTTAGTGATGTGTTTTAAACTAGTCAATGTATTTACTTCTTAAATTCATCAGTAATATCTTGACTCATTGTTATTATCTGGTATATAGAAATCAATGAGGCTACTCTTAAAAATGATTCTGTTTTTTAAAAGTCTCCTTGTAAAAAGTAAACATGATACAGATAATAAATGATTCCTAGGCTTATGCTTCTGTTCATTCTCTGACTGATCATTATTAAACTAACATCAGTTTCCAACAGCTACAATATGTGTTCAACTTAGTGGCTTCTAAATTGTTATTTGTAGTTTGGTTACACACATGGCATGAAGGAATCACAATTCCCTGGGGATCATTGGGAATGTGGAATTTTATGTTTACATTTACTATATTTTAAGTATGTTTTAAGAGAAGAGTACAGCTTAACTCACCTATTTAACTGCAGCTTAATAAGAACTAATTTTCTATCTGTTGTATGCAGGTGAACTGATTCCAAGCTACTCTTACAGTTAATAGCGTCGGGGAGCCTGGGATTCACCTTCCCTGAGGACTCTCCTCTGAAGGCCTGGATATTGTGTAGTCATTTTTCTTTTTCTCAGTAGAACAAAACAGAATTTTCAAATAATTGTTTCTAAACAGCGGGAAAGCTTAATTAAATTAAGGCACGCATGAAGAAGTCATGAAGACAAGCATCAGGAGTAGGGGCTTTTTGAAATTTAGTTTGAGAGGAAACCAAAATTCTGCTCTCACATTCTACAAATTCTTTCAAGAGTTTGAAAGCATTTATATAAAACTATTTACAGCGAAATACAATGTAGATCATAAATTTTGCATCAATCACAAGTTTATTTAAACTGGTGATGACCAAAAAATAATAGAGTTAATTTTTTTTCATAGTAATTGCTTACATTTGACCAATGTTTGTATCCAACCTTGGCATAAATATAATCTTTCTGATATATTAAGAAACATAAAAATTAATAGTATTTTTTGTAGGTTACCATTTTTGACATATTACTGTATATCAATTTTGTTGATTTAGTTTATGTTTTCTGAAGTGCTAAAAGCACACATGATAAATTTACATTATGAAAATTTGCAATTGAAGAACATAGTTAAATGAAATTATAATATGCTTTCTAGTTTTACTTATTTTTGTCTTAGGCTTTTAATGAAATGACAGAACTGTGTTCATATTAGTTTTAATTCAGTTTCTTCATTCTAAAGAGGTCTATTTGTAATCTGAAAAGAAAATGGTAATTTTCCACATAGTACATAAAAAGAAGCTAGACTACAATGTTTTCATGTCTGTCATTGACAAAGTTAGGAAATAGAATGCACTATGATAAAAATCAATTTTATTCAGGCCATTGGACATTCAACTCAGCATGATTTTTCAATTTTATAAACAGTAGGGGACTCTTTGAGAGATAATGAGGTAAAACAGGACCATGAAATCACCAGCAAAATTATTTCTTTTTTCCCCCTTTGGCCTTTTAAGTCAAAACTGAATGCTCTTAAAAGAGTGAGTAGGGTGGAATTTGAAGAATTCCCCCAAACAACTACATTTTCTGTGAATGTACAGTGGATCCCCACAATTTTCTACCTCTTAAGTACCTTAGTGACTTATCAGAAATAAAAATAATAAAGTTAAATTGTAATGGACAAAACAGATCATTTCCCAATGGGTTAGCCAAATTGGAAGCAAAGTTCTAAATTTTAAATTTTAAGATAAAACTTAGGCCTGTGTAAGAATGCTGTCTCTTTAATTAAAAAAAAAGTCATTTCTTTGAGGATTTCACTCCATATCATTCAGTCATATTCATCTGCTTCCCCAACTCCTCCCACACCCACTCCCCTTCATGTACCACCGAACCACCTTCTTTTTGTTTTCTTTAAACTTATCTAGTCCAATTTGTGCTGTCGATATATTCTTAGTCCTGTGCTTACCTGGCAAGGAGTTGCTCTCTTAAAGCAAACTGACCTCCATCTGCCTTCAGGTATCAACTGCCCACAGCTCCTCAGCTATGATGAGACTTCCTGCCCAACTCAGCTTTCTGCACTGGAATCTTTTCTGGCTATCTGTGCATAGTGTTACAACTGATCTTGAGTTCATACCCGCAGCTTCCCTGCTGTGTCCTGAAAATCTGTTTCTTATAATCATCCACTGTCTACAGTTCTTCCAGTCTTTCTGTCTCTTTCTTTGCATTGATCCCAGAGACTTGAGGAAATGGGATGTATTATTAATGTCTCATTCAGGGCTGAGATTGTCTCTTAGAAATATCTTTCAGATACCCATTTAGAGAGTCTCTAAAGTCTACCTTTTTTCTTTGAAAATCAGTCCCCCGAGAAGTGTGTCACACTCGTAACATGGTTATGTGTCTTTTATTGGTAGCTTAATTTTTCTCTCACTTTTTGAGCGTAAATTCCCATCTGTGGCTTAAATTGCTCCACAGATTGATTTCTACTATTAAGTTTATCATTACATGTATGGATTTGCTAATGTGATAAATTTATCTCATCATATTTAACCTAATTTTTGACATAACAGATTATTTGATCTTTCCTTGCAGAACATATTTTTCAAAATAATTACTAGGAATTATTCTCTCCAACCAGAAAATAAGTTAGACATCAGACAGCATAATTTATATGCTATAGGAACCACATTCAATAGGAAAAGCACTGTTGAGTGAATTTAAATGAGTTATTTTTATATTTTTAAAATTTTTGAGATAGCATCATGTTTTGCCTGCACGTTGGTCAGTGCTTCGCTGCTTGTAGTACCTATAGGCCATGAGAGGGCAATAGAGAGTGTTTCCAGTTGCCTTGTTGATGCTGGGAATTGAACCCTGGTCCTCTGGAAGAGCAGTTAGTATTCATAGTTCCTAAGTAAGTTGTCATTGCAGCTATAGATTCTGTGTATTATATCCAAAATAGTTTCATTTTATAATCAATTTAAACTATAAGTATAAACCATAAACAAGTTACTTTCAACTTTTCTTACTTATAAATCTAGGATGGAAAATTAGTTCACTCTCATTTTTTTTTCTGTAAATCAATTTCGAGTTGTATTAAAACTTCTTGAACTGCCTCACACAATAAATGTGACAATGTACAGTTTAGACAGGGATAATGTCTTGATGGGAGGTACCTTGCAATGTGCTGGACATTTTGGAGATTTTGTGTATAAAATGTATTCAGGTATGACACTTATGCATAAAGTGGAAATATGCTAGGAAAAGAGAATGTGTGTCTATGTGGAGAGACATGTCAAAGTCATATTGAGGAAGCCTACGTGAAATAAGTAAAAGCAGGTGTTTACAATAAGCCATTCTTAAATTATTTCAGCTTTTGGGAGTAAGAGAAGCCATCACCATATGTTAACTGTAAGTACATATGAAAAGTTTTCTTGTGAATATGCATCATTACATTATCTTATATCACATGCAGTAAAGATTGCTGTCACGAATTTGTGTCTAATGTTTACTTCAAATCTGTATAGCTTTAGAAAATCATTATACCCAAGACTAATGCCATCCAAATGTTATTACCTAGTGCAAAATATAGTCAAAACCACAAAGAAATTGTGAACAAGTGAAAAATTATAGCCATTTGGGAAATTCCCAATTTTTAGTTGGGGTTCTCTAGGAGAACAGAACTGATAGAGTGAGTCTATATTTACAAATGTACTTACTAGAGTGACCTAGCAGTGGCTTTTAGGCTGTGGTTCAGCTTCTCCAGAAGTAACTTTCTCTTTCCACTATTCATTCAGACAGCAAGGCTGGAAGTCTCAGCAGATTTTTAGTATACACCGGAATCCTGAAAAAGTATTCCTGTGAAGGAATAAACTTGCCATCAAGAACAAGGGCAAGCAGACAAAGACCGAAAGCTTTCTTCTTCTTTCCTCAGTAACAGGAAACTTACACAAATGTAGCCCACTCTCTGTTGCTGCTGTCTCTTGGAGGCTAAACTAAAATCTGCTACTGCCATATTGCTAAACCAGTATTAATTCTAGCTACATTCTAAATAGTTATACTTTATTCTATAGATAAATGTAACTTTTATCAGGCATCAACAAAGCTTCATTATTTTCATTGGATAGAAATGAATACAATAGTTGAAGCTGTCAAAATGCAGAACATATGGACTTTGTGTATCTCAGATCCAATAAATGCATTTAAGATGCATTACAACCACTGCAGGATGGTTCAGGGTACATCAGTACAGATGGGGACAGAGGATTGCAGGAAATATTTTGTGACAAGATTTGCTCAAAGATACTGTTAAATTGTAAATAAAAGAAAGAAAAGAAAAATGAAAGGGACATGAATTAAAGTGGATGGAAAGGGGGATGATTTAGGAGGAGTTAGGTAATGAGAAAGGAATGATTATAATCAAAATACATTGTATTAACATTTAAAAAACAATTAAAATATTATAACCATTATTAAAATAAGAAGAGGAAGACATACTTGTCCAATCAAGAACAGATACGGAAGCAATAAAGTTACCTACGAATAATGATATTTTATTTTTAAAATATATTGTAACTATATTATATATCTGTATTGTATTAACCATTTTTGCTAATGTGCTCTGATTTTCCAATGGCAACATTTATATAGTTAAACTTAAATTTAAAATACTAATGCAAAAGACTGATTAATATAGATGACTATGTTTAGCCTAAGAAACCATATTTTTATACTAAAGCTTTGTTGTGTTGTTTAATTAAAAYATCTTGAAATTGCCTATTCAATATAATATGTTATTACATCAGTTTCAGACAAATTTTAAAGAATGAATTATTCTTCTTTAAAAGTAGTTAATTTTATGAACTAGTAAAATAAAGAATGCAGTGAAATTATAGGAAGACTAACCTGTTTCTGATCATAGAATCCACATTAAATATAGCATTATATGTCTATAATCTGGAACATGTCTGTTAATTATAATATTAAAGGTGTGATTATAGCAGTTCTGAAAATAGATTATCTGCATAGAATGCATAACATCATTTTAGAAAACAGTTTTAGTACTTATGAAAATGTAGTTAACTTGTGGCCAAATAATCGAGTTTCTTTTTTCTCATGGATTAAAAGTTTCCATATATTAAAAGAGTTCAAGATTGACTGATCTACCATAATTGCACATAAAAGGGGAACATTTTGTATATGCTCTTTATATGAAAACCAATGAAATGTACAGTGGCGGACAAAGAATAACTAACCAAAATGGTTCGGCAGAACTGAGCAGATATTTCAGAAACTGGAGCATCCACACATGGAATCTTGTATGTTAGAACAATGTTGTGAGTCAAAAGTTATGTAACCATTGCTTATCAGAAATATAGAACTTACAATGGAATAGAAACATGGATGGCACACACAAGTATTCTAACTAATTATTACAATGTGACGTTTGACTACCATTTTTGTTATAGCACACACATCCACATATATTTTATTTCTATGAAATTTATTGACAACTGGAATTGTTAAAACTTGAAATCAATTTTAAAGCCTGTCAAAGACACACAGCCAAATTATATGGTAAAAGGGGGGGGAGCACTATTATAATCTCATAATAAATGTGAGTCAAAATATCTATTATTGATCAGCTGAATTGGAAGATAATATGGAAAACTGTATCTTTTATATGTTTTTGTAAGTATCACAATATCCACTTATCTTCCATTATCAATTATGTTCAGATTCTGCATACTCTCCTAGTGAGTACACTGGCTCAAGGTTGGGGATAAAATATGGTCAAGAGACTGTTTTTGTGATGTTATGGTGAAGAACATGGCTGCTTTTTGCCATTGTCTGAAGAGACTGCCTAAGCCTAAGGTAAAGAGAGTTATATTAATTACATTGACAAAGGAAGTTTCAAAAAAGCCCTATAGAGAATTTGTTCTCTGCTTAAGTCTGAAGAAAACATTTTGAACAAACATGGCAAGCTGAAAAAGGAAAAATACAAAATACATAGTTTCAGTATTAAAGGAACTCCTGGAAGTGAAATGGAGCTGAATTCAAGGATATTAAATTGAATTAAGGGAGTGGTGACCTTGGGGCAAGATTCCACCCAGCTAAATTTGGGTCCAGGTTTTAATCCCAGGAGATAAGTAGATAAGTAGATCTCTGAGTTCAAGGCCAGCCTAGAATAGAGCAAATTCTAGGTGAAGAAAAACTTAAATACAGGCTTGGTGTATAACATCTTTAATCCCAGTGTTTAGGAGACAGGCATGAAGATCTCTGAGTTCAGAGTCAGTCTATGGAGCAAGATCCAGGACAGCAGAGCTTAGGCAGTGAAGGAGTTGGTAAAAAGGAAGCTAGTGATAATGTAACAAACAAAGGGGCCAATGTTCCAGCTCCTGCAAGCAGCAGAACTTAGCAACTTCGGGAGTGTGTCTTTGGCTTTATAGTCAAGATGAGAAGGAGACTACTGGGACAATTGATGCTGGTTAGCTGGAGCTAAGAAATTTAGTGCTGATAAAAAGGAGAACAGCAGCACTTAGGTGAAATCTTCTGGGGAGTGTTTTCTGAGAGCACAAAGAAGCTGTACTCCAGAGAAAACCAAGGTTCTACCTCATGCTGCAGCTGTACTTGGTAATGTGTGAATCACCTAGGTGATAGTGGTTTTGGAGGCATCATGAAGAACAGCTGAGGCTTGGCACTGTGAGAGGCCATGGAAAGCCATTGGTGAAAGTGCAGCCTCAGTTGTAGTTGACAGCCCACTACTGAAGTGGTCATGCAAAGGAGTTTAGGCTTGGTACCATAAAAAAAAAAAAAGCCTATGAGAGGCTTTGGTGAAACCTAGTTGCAGTAGAAGACTCCAGCATATTGGAGACGCCAGTACCATGGGATGACCATCAAGAACATCAATGGCAGCAGAATGGATCAAACTAAACTTAAAGTGCTACAAAGGACAGAACTGGAGAAATGACTCTAGGCTTTTGGAGATGCACAGAAGATCATGTATGGATCTCAGGCACTGGAACAAGAAGCTGTGAAGTTGAAGTTGTCTTGGGAAAACCAAGATGCTAAAGATGCCAGAGCCACAGGATGTCTGCCAAGGAAAGCTGATAATAGGGAATGAAACCAGCCCAGGAACCTTGTTGCAGTCAACAAAGATGAAAAAGGAGTTGAAGATCTGAAGACTACTTTGCCATCAGACATGGAGATGCAGAGTATGGAGTTTGCCCAGCTGGTTTCCTGTTTTGCTTTGGGGATTACAGTTAAGTGATTGGATGAATCTCAGAGGAGACCTTGAATTTTGCACTTTTAACACTGTTGAGACTACAATAGACTACTGGGACTTTTGAAGTTGGACTAAAGTAATTTGCATTATGTTATGTTTAGGTAGGGCCCCCACAGACTCAAGTTTGAATAAACCTTTGGGGGCCAGTGTGATAGTTTGTATATGCTTGTCCCAGGGAGTGGCACTATTAGAAGGTGTGGCCTTGTTTTAGAAAGTGTGTCACTGTGGGAATGGGCTTGAAGATCTTCCTCCTAGATGTGTGAGCATGCCAGGTCTGTTCCTGGCTTCCTTTGGATAAAGATGTAGAACCCTCAGCTCCTCCTGCACCTTGCCTGCCTGGATGCTGCCATGCTTCTGCCTTGATGACAATGGACTGAACATTTTATCCTGTAAGCCAGCCCCAATTAAGAATTGTCTTTCATAAAACTTGCATTGGTCATAGTGTCTGTTTACAGTAGTAAAACCCTAACTAAGTGAAAAATAGGTTTTGCTTCATCTTATATTTTATTTTGTCAGGACTGGTTGTTAAATCTTAGAATCTTGTTCTCTCTCATGAGAGACAGAGAAGAAGTGGTTCCAGATTCAAGAGAAGTAGAGGGGCGAAGGTATAATGAGGAAATACTGTATGAGAAAATTATCTATTTTCAATAAAAGAATAAAATAGAAAACATAGAAGGAATACATAATCCCAATAAAATAGATTCTGTAGGGGTATAAATGCTATCATTTAGTTTGAAAATAAAAGGTAGAAGTTTAGTAAATTTAAGGAGATACAGAAAATAAATTTTAGTCAGTTTTTTCAATGAAAGAACAAACTAACATTTTGCTAAGAAAATGAATTTTCCCAAAGCTGGACTTTAGGATCTGTACTTGCCAAGGTTTCAAAGGCTGTAGAGTAAAACAATGAAAGGAGCCACGAAGGCACAGATATAAGTATGTGATTGAGAGCAGGGGTGGGAGGACAGGGTGTTTAGCATCTTCAGTCATTTGAAGAATGATATGAAAAAGTTCCCCCATTAGAGATACTAATTTAGATAAATGGTCTAAACTTAACAAAATATAGGCTATAAATACCCTGGAAAAAGAAAAATATAGGAAATTTGTATTCTGGCAGATGTAAGAGGGTTTATGGTGGGTCTGATTTTTGAATCCTCATCATCTCTGCTAAATTCTTGGCAAGGCTTCCTTGACCAAAGAAGTGGTAGACAAGGCAAAAGAATAAATTACACCAATCAGAGTAGTGATACCTAGAATTAAGGCAGCTACAAAACGCCTACATCTACGAAGTATAGAAGAGGCACAATGAATGGCCTCTATGCCAGGATTAGAGAGCCATGTCCCATTGATATAGATAGGCAAAAGTAAGGAGGCTGTCGTAATGTGCCAAAAAACATTTTTCCTTGTAACAGTAAGGCAATTGGATAATTGACAATTTATACAAGTAACATGATAAACGCCGTGACCATCCTGAACAAGGGAAAAATCACCATGGTCTTCAGAGGAAAGAACAGAGAAAGGAACAGCCACACAGGTTAGAACTGAAGCAGAAATTCTCTTAATCTCAGAGCGAGGTCTAATAAGAGCTACTTTATGAGTAGCAGCAAAAAGGCAGTATAGATCAGGTTAAACAGGAAGTAAGTGGGAATTAAAAGTTGGGCGAAAGATAGGGGGAACCCATCCAGGAGCATACTAGGCATTAGCAGGGGAGGTAGGTAAGGAAGCATCTCCCTTGGTATACGTACATTGTCTCAATTGCATTGTATAATCATGTCCTGGACTACTAACAGACCAATCTGAAAGTTTAAAAGTTTGATATGTAAAATTAAAGGGAATATAATGAACAGCTTTGGAGGGAAAAACCACAAGACCACCATTGAGGGTGGCCATTGATAGGAATACTCTCCCAGACAGAGATCTGCTCTTCACCATTCTGACAAGCAGATAAAAAGGAAGGCAAAAGAGGTGAAGAAGATGGACAAGAATAATAAAAGCCACCTTTAGAGGGTAAAAATAATTTTAAAAACCAAATGTCTCACTGACCAGTGGAATCGTCACCACACGCATATTTCAGAGGCGCTGGAGACTCTGAGATTAACTCTCGCTCCTCTAAAGAGAAGCATCCTTTAATGTCATTTTTAACAGTAAAGCATATGGGAAGGGAGTCAGCCATTCCAGAATACTTGAGGCCAGTCAAAGTTCCTCCTTTCAAGTAAGAATTACTTTCTCCTCTTGTACTGGGTACAAGCAACCCAGTATTATTGGTGGTCACCTTAACTGGACAAAAATCCCAAGCGGCCATGTGTAACAAGGGGGGATCAGGTAAATAAGCCCAATATGAATCCTGGGCAGTAGCACAAGGAAAAAGCATTACCTGGGCGAAGAGAAATGAAAGCATAGCAAGAAGAAGATTCGATGGAGTAACTGGTCGGTGGAGAGAAAGCACGCTATCTCTTGCAGCAGAGACCAGCTCCTGAAGCTGATCCCAAGTTGGCAACATCGTGGTGGACGAGCGACCACGTAGCTGAAGTCTGATGAAAGTGGAAGAGAGGTGCTGCTCAGGGTTGTCAGACATCATCTGGAATGAGGCACGCTTCGCTCTCATCCTTCGTCGTCATCGGTACTTGAGACGGGACTTTCTGCTTCTCCGCAATGGGATTATACAATCTGATGAGGCAGTCAGGAATCCAGATTGGTGACTCGGCATCCTGTGGGAAGACACAAGCATAGCCCCTTCCAGAGGAGAGAAGACCATCTGGTCCCTTCCATGTAGGTGACAGGACATCCTTCCACAAAACTAATGGATGATGCTATTCCGTAGGATCCCAGTGACGCTGCACTGCTGATCTATCTTCAGAATCTTTATTCAAATAACTGAGTACAAAAAGAGCATGATTTAGTAAATGAGTGGGGGAGACATATTTTAATTCTCCTCCCTATAACTTAGCCAATTGTGTTTTTAATAATTGAGTAGATCTTTCAATAATCACTTGTCCTTGAGAATTGTATGGAATGCCTGTAGTATGTTTAATATTGAATTTAATACAAAAATTTGCAAAGGCTTTAGATTGATTAGCAGGACCATTATCAGTTTTCAAATGTAGTGGCTTGTCAAGAAATGCAAAGCAAGCAAATAAGTGCTGCTGTATGTCTTTGAACGCCTCTCCCATCCTGGCCGTGGCAAAAATAACTCCAGAGAATGTATCAACAGTAACATGAACAAAGGACAATTTTCCAAAAGATGAAACATGACTTACATTCATCTGCCAAAGGACTCCAGGCTTGAGTCCTCGAGGGTTGACCCCAGGCAGGGAAGTAGGAAGTGTTGTAGGACAAGCAGAAGAGTTTTTTACAATCTGATGAGCTGCCTCTCGAGTCAAAGAAAATTGATATCTCAATGCCTGAGCATTTTGATGGTGAATAGCATGGGAGGCAATTGCTCTACTAACATCATCCAGAAGAGTAACATGAGTCAGTAAATCTGCATATGAATTTCCTGTGACCAAAGGTGTCCTGACCCGCAGGACAGTCAACAGGGTCCCAGGACCACCTAGGAGAAGGCGAGAGACCAGAGACTTGAGAGACGGATAGCAAGACAGTATTCTGATCAAGCTGTCAAATTTTATTTTTTATCCAAGGAAATATAAAGGGAGGCAAGCAAGATGTAGGGAGGGGTGAGGGGGCAACAATCTCAGGGAGCCGGCATCACTTCTTAGAAACAGTTTATCAGAATCTCTGGGAGGAGCTAGCTGTTGCTAGAGGAATCTCCATGATGAAGGAAGTCATGAGGAGATGAAGTGGAAAGGAGTTGCTATAGTAACCTATCCACAGATGAGCCTCGAAAGGAGATCTAAGTAAGAATGGCTCCTGGCATGAGATCTAAGTGAGAATAACTCCTGGTAAGGGGATCTCCTGGCATGGAGATCTAGGTGGGGATGACTCCTGGTATCGAGATCTCTGGGCATCGAGATCTAAGTGAGAATGGCTCCTGGCACAAAGGTCCAGGGAGACTAGTATGAGCCTGAATATGTCCTACAAAATAAGGAATTGTGCGTTGATGCAACAATTGTAATTTTTGTAATAAGGTGTTAATTGTTGTTTTGACTGTGTTAATCACAGCTGTCTCAATAATGGGGAAGAGTCTATACACATATTGAGAATCAATATAAAGGTTAAAAGGAATCAAGGAATAGCAAGAAAAAAAACCTGAATAACTGCATATAGCTCTGTCTTTCGAGCTGAGGTAAAGGAGGTATGAAAGGTCATAGTATCACTTTCAGAAACTATAACGGCCCTTCTATTTAAAGAGCCATTGGTAAAGAATGTTTTACATTGATCTGAAGGCTCCATAGAGAAGGCAGAAGGAAATATAACTTGCTGTAAATTCAAAAAATGTAACAGGATTTTTTGGAAGATGATATAACACTTGCCCCATAAAGGAGGCAAAGGCTAATGCAAAGAAATCAGAGAAATTTAACAACCGTTCAAATTGAGCATTGGTATAAGGTATTCTGATTACTTCAAAATCTTTACCCAATATCTCCCTAATCCTTCTTCTACCCTTTATAATTAGTTGAGCTATTATTCATAATAAGGAATCAAAACTTTTGGGGAGGAAACAGGCAAATGGACCCATTCCAAAGGTCCCTGTTCTTACCAAATAATGCCAGTGGGTGTTAGGGAAGTGTGCAGGACAACAAATTCACAGGACTTATATAGATCAATTCTTACAATAAGTTGTGCCTGGATGGCCTCTTCAACCAACTGCAAAGCCTTTTGTCCCTCAGGGAGACTTGGAACTGCTATTTCCTTTTAAAATATCAAAAAGTGGCTTTAATCGGCCAGTGGTAAGTTTTAAATAAGGTCTAATCCAGTTAATTTCTCCCAGCAGTTTTTGGAAATCCTTTAAGGTTTTCAACTTACCTGTCCTAAATCTCAAGGCTTCATGTGAGATAGAATCAGAATGAAAAATTCTCCCCCAATAATTACATGGGGGGAGGTCCTTTTGAAATTTTTCAGGAGCCGCTTTTAACCCGTACTTATGTAAACTTTGTACAAGGTTATCCAAAGCTTGATTCAGTAAAGTCAATGAAGAATGAGTAATTAAACTATCATCCATATAGTGAAAAAACAACAATTCAGGAAACTGCAGACGAATAGGAAGTAAAGCCATATCCACAAATTTTTGACACAAAGTGGGACTGTTTTTCATCCCCTGAGAGAGCCATTCACCATCCTTAAGTCTTGCAGCAGTCTCCATTTACCAGATTTTTTTTTTAAATTACAAAGATAGGTGTATTCCAAGGACTGGTGGATGGTTCAATATGACCCTTGTCCAGTTGTTCTTGTACAAGCTGAGTAGCTGCCTGGATCTTTTCTTCAAAAAGGGGCCACTGATAGACCCAGAGGCTTTGATCAGTGGTCCAGACTATCTTATCAGCAGTTAATTCAGTGACCCCAGAGAAAAAGGATATGCAACTCCTTGCTTGTTGTTTTTTTACTTTGAGACAGCTACGAGGGCAGTTGAACCTTGTAAATGTTTACTGAGTCCTTTTCCTGATCGAAGTCCCATTTTCAACATTTGTTGCAGAACTGGGTCTGCCGATGAAATCAAGAATGTCCCCATTTGGTCTAAAATGTCTCGACCCCAGAGAGTGGAGGGCAAAGATGGAATAATAAAAGGCTGAAAAGTCCCAGTAACCTCTCCATCTTGCCAATGCAAAATAGCAGAACTCTGCACAACATTGGCAGCAAGTCCTACACCCGTAAGTGAGGACTCGGTTCTAGTAGTGGGCCAAGAGGGCCAGTCCTTTCCTGATATACAGGAAACATCAGCCCCAGTGTCCAAGAGCCCAGTTATGAATTTTCCCTCAATTTTTAAGATTTTTAAGGGCCTTTCCTTTTTTACTTGTTCTATCCAAAACACGGTATCACTGGAACCAAAAGAGGCACTTTGCCATGGAGTGGATGTTAAATCAATTCCAGTTTTAATAAAAGGTAATAATAAAAGTTGAGCTATTCTTTGTCCCTTATGAATAATCAGTGTTTTATCACTTGGTTTAAAAATTATTTGAATTTTCCCAGTATAGTCAGCATCAATTACTCCTGGGATAACTTGAATGTCTTGTAAAGAGGTTGAACTTCTTCCAATAATTAATTCTAGAGATCCTGCAGGAAGAGGGCCATAGACTCCCGTTGGTATTTTAATAGGAGGGGAGTCAGAAGTTAATATGACTGAGGAGGAGGCTCTGAAGTCCAATCCAGTACTACCTGGGTTAGCCCTGCAGAGGGAGTTGATTCTTGGGCAGAATTCTGAAGAAATGGGTTGCTGACAACTGTCCCCATGTTTGGGGGGCCTGGGACAGGGCCCACCACTGGTTTCCCTGCTGGACAGCTTGGGGATTATCAATAATACCTCTGGTGGGGGGCAAAGGGTGTCCATTCTTATGAAATCTAGATCTGCAATCACATTCCTAATGGTAGCCCTTCTGCCAGCGTGTGCACAGTGCAGCTGGAATACTGCCTGAGAGTCCTCATTGAGCATGAACATTGCCCCCAGTAGATCTCTGAGGACAGTTACAAACCAAGTGTCCAGGATTTCCACAAGAAAAACACACACCTGACTGAGGATGTCCCTCTTTTTGTTTAAGGACCTGGGAAGTCCCTGGCATTTGTCCTTGAAAAGCAGCTGCGAAAGCCATTCCCTGAACCATGGACGGAGAGAAATCAGCACAAGCCCTGACAAAGTCATCAAGGGTGGCATTTTTACGTCTTCCTCTGAGTAGAGCTTGGCATGTTTTATTAGCATTTTCATAAGACAACTGCTTGATAATTAAATCAACAGCAGGACCCTCACTCACTGATCTTTCTACAACCTCAACTAACCTAGCTATAAACTCAGCATATGTTTCATCAGAACCCTGACGAATTTCAGTCCAAGGTGTTATTTGAGCCTCATTAAGAGGAAGGTGTCTCCAGGCCTTCAAAGCACAATTCATTGCTTCTTTTAAAATTTCTTTGGGCAGTTTGATTTGTTTTTCCAGAGTCACCCACCATGCAAGCAGGTGGGTGCTTTTTTTTTCACCTAAAAGAAGTCTAACCTCATCCTCATAATTCACTTTAAACATAAGAAATTGTCCCCCTGTGAGACAGGACTTGACAAGGATAAACCAGTCTCCAGGACTGTGCCAAGTGCCTGCCATGTTTTCCCACAAGAGAAAGGACATACGGTGAAGTAGGGCCATATTTAGAAGTACTTTCTTTTAATTCCTTAACAAGTTTAATGGGGATGGGTTCCCATTCTGGATCTCTATCATCCATGCTTACTATTGGGAAAAGCATCAGATGTTCCCCTTGTTCTCTAGCCTTCTGCACGGCTTGCAAAATATGGGACTGAGGGGGTCTCTTTCTTGTCCCTCCTCTTAGACCTAGAAGGTAGAAGAAGGGACAAGTCAGGATTATGATATTTAGCTGCTTCCTCCTCTGATTCAGTTTCATCTCCAGAATCATCCCCATCGGAGGTGGAGGAGGTGTCTACTAGATCTACAATATACTGGGAGGTACGTGTTTTTGATTCCTTATCAGGTTGTTTCTTCTTCTTCTTTTAAATTTCTCTTAAGCTTTTATTTATTTATTTATTTATTTATTTATTTATTTATTTATTTAGGAAAGGGGAAATCATTTGAAATGTAAACAAAGAATATATCGAACCAGTTTGTTTCTTACCAGTTTGTTTGGATAACAGAGGAATACTTTCTTCCTCAACATTTTCTGTACGACAAACAGAACTTGTTGATGAACTGGGCAGGTCTGTTATTTCAGCATGGGATAGTGCTTGTTTTACCACAAACCAGAACATAACTGAATTCTCTGGAACCTGGCCTTCATCCTCCTCATCCTTATGTTCTGGGATCCAGGTTTTCATATCCTTTCCTACCCTTTCCCATGCTGCCTCATCCGAGGTCCCTTTATCAGGAAACCAGGGGCTCACAGAAGGAACAAAGCGGAAGAAAATCGGAGAGGTGCTGTTTTTTCAAACTGAATTCCCTTTTAAAGCAATAAGTTATCTCTCACTGGATTTAGCTTGACCCATACTAAACTATAAATTTATCACACTATCACTTCCTACCTATTCTTTCTCAGCACTCGTCCCTGGTCGAGGGGACCGAGGCTGTCTAGGTAGGGTCCTCTCCAGATCGACATCAATAGGAGAGGGGAAGAGGACTTACCCAAATCTTCCAGTTCTGAGTCCCATGACCTGGGAACCACTTACTACTGGAGATGAGGGGTGGGGGTCCAGCCTCGACACAGGATCGGAGTTCTCAACTGGAAACAGGGATATCTGGAAGGCGCATAATAAATATAGACAGACTACTATTTGGGTACAAGCTGACAGGCAATTTTTCAAGGATTAAAGTTTCTCTTCTCTCTCATTCTCTGCTCTCTTTCTCTCTTGTTCATTTGCTCACAGCTTGAGACTGCACACACTCTGCATTCTCCTGGGCACTCTGCTTTTCTCCTGTGTGCTTTTCTATTCTTGTACTCTCTCGCTCATACACACTTCTGTGTGTTCCCCTTTCACTCACATGCACACTCTTCACACACATCTCACACACATACCACATGCACTCTCCTTTCACTCACACACCCACTCTTCACACACACCTTTCATTCTCTCTTCACTCACTCTTCACAAGCTCTTCTCATGCTCTCCGCATTCATTCTCTCACTTGCTCTTCACAAGCTCACTACTCGCTCTGCATTCACTCTGCATTCTCTCTACAGTCTCTTCTCATTCACTCTACATTCTCTCTCTCTGCATTCTCTCCTGCCTTCTTCTTGTCCCAGTCTTTTATTGTTACTCCAAAAGCAGATAAAAAAGACATCGTATATTCGTTGCCAAATAAAATTCAAAAGAATAACCAAGTCCCACAAAAAATCAAGAATTACAATTGTTCCTCAAAGCTTCAAGTTTCCCTATTCCCAGGTCTAATAATAATAATAATATTCCCAGCCAAAATAATAATAATTGCAAACTTATCGTTATTCAGACTTTAACTTTAACTATTATACTTCAGTGCTCAGAGCTCTGAGGCCAGCTACTTGCATTTCCTTGTAAAGCTCTAATGATGAATGACATGGGCAAAGCTGCCAGGCAGTGGCCAGAAACAATCAAGTTAACCCTTAACTTCATAGTTCCCCTAACTTTCTGCTTCTACACATTGCACACAATGAGTCTCCTAAGAGTCGCAGTGTTTTGACTTAGTTTTACTAATCTAAGATTTAACATATTCTATGCAGCTTATCCAGGAACCACTCTCAAATGCTGTGCAGAACTTATTTCATAACTTTAATATTTTTTTTCTTTCTTTGGGGTCTCAATGTTGGCTCTAATTCATTTTCTAATAATTTCATCAAACTTTCTTTGCAAGTTAAGCATTAATCTGGAACTACCATTGTGCAGTTATTGCATTGTTTCTAAGATGAGATCACACAGCATGAACCTAGGCCATTAGGACTGTGCTGTGCTGTGCTGTGCTGTGCTGTGCTGTGCTGTGCTGTGCTGTGCTGTGCTGTGCTGTGCTGTGCCGTGCCGTGCCGTGCCGTGCCGTGCCGTGCCGTGCCGTGCCGTGCTGTGCTGTGCTGTGCTGTGCTGTGCTGTGCTGTGCTGTGCTGCGCTGCGCTGCGCTGCGCTGTGCTGTGCTGTGCTGTGCTGTGCTGGGCTGTGCTGTGCTGTGCTGTGCTGTGCTGTGCTGTGCTGTGCTGTGCTGTGCTGTGCTGTGCTGTGGCCCGTGCCTCAATTTTTAATTGTTTAAGAATCATTACATCAGGGAACATCTAGTTTCACAGAAGTCGCCAGAGCAGAAGGAGAAAGAAGTAAGAAAGTCAGATATAATAGAATAATTATGCACACCAAGACCAACTGAAAAACAGTCATGCACAAATGAAATCTATACAGCCGTTGTTGAGGGCTAAGGTTAGGAGAAATGGGAACAACTGTTGTTACAAAGAGCTGCCACGGGCTACTGAGATGTCTCCATCCAGGCCTACTCCAGGCAGTCCCTTATTTCAGATGGCGGGTCCCCTGGAGGGATGTGTGTCCTGCTTCTCAGGGTCCCAAGCACCAAGGAGCTGCTGCTGGCTTCTGAGATTTCTCCATCCCGGCCTACTGCAGGCAGTCTCTGTCATTGTTTGCTGTTCCTAGCAGTCTAGTATGGTAGAACTGGGTTTTTAAGCAAAGGAGTAAATTACCATTAAAA
>BDUI01000053.1:424510-434822 GCA_002335545.1 Apodemus speciosus | reverse complement strand
CTCTCTTACACACACACACACACACACACACACACACACACACACACACATACACACTAAAATATTTTACATTTTTCACTTATAAGTCCTTTCATAAAGACAAAATGATGATGCAAAGTGGAAATGGTAGATGGTGATATCACAGCACACAGATAAGTGAACTGCCTGGAGGGCCAGCCAATCTTTATATCCTTTCCTTAGAGGAGGTCAGGAGAGGGAATTCGAGTTTCTAGATCCAAGTATCTAGGAATAATTGTGTTTGTAAAAGCAGGGACTAGACTCTTTCATTCAATAGAGCATCAGCTGTACGACTTGTCTTCAGGACACGATTTCCTGGTTGCCTTTATATTGTCTGTCTTATTTATAGTCCTTACTTTTCTCTATATTCATAATTCCCAGGTCTCCTTAGTGCCATGTAAATTATTCAGATATTGGTGTGTCTTGTTTCTATTGCCCTATTTTGAAGGTCCTGCCAAGCTTGAATGTGCACAGAGGAATGCTCACATAAAGTAAAGTAGGGATTTAAGAGCAATGAGAGTATTGTCTTTCTCCACTCCAATAAGAACATTTAAGATGCACGTGAGATTTCTCTTACTCCTTTGGCTCTCTTTTTATTACAACATCTTTACTCAAGTTGGCAAGTAGGCAAAGGGCTATTCCAGTGTGAACTTTGTTCCATTAAAGAGTAGGGGATGGTGATAGCAAACCATGAAGCTAAATGATTTTCTTTCTCCCCGGGTGTCAGTTTCACATAAATTGTGTCTGTTGTGAATCGGCTTTGCCATTTTATAGTTTTCAAAGCCTTAAAATACAAAATAGAGAGAACACAAAGCTATAATGTGTTTATATTGGCTAGCCTAATTTGTAAAGCTATTACATTAGATTTAAACAAGCCTCCCAGTAGCCTGAATTCTCACAATCATATTATTTTATGTCTAAGGAAAAACGACTACTTTCACCTAAAAAAAAAAAAAAAACACATAAAATGATTGACATCAAGAAACTAAACTCTAAAATTAAGAATAAAATAAATAGATACATATAAAGTGAACCAATACACATTGAGTAAAAATTATTAATTATTGAATATTTTGCAGTGATATTAGGATGGGTTTATTTTTATATTATTATTCAGTGTGATATTACTGTTATGCACTTAAAGAACCATACAGTATATAGACAAGTTCCAATACCAAAAGTACTTAGATATTATTAAACATTGATTTAAGTCTTAGGGAAAGACTGAAAGAAGCTGAGGATGAGGGTGACTCCATACAAAGACTGGCAGCCTCAAATAACCTGACCCCTGAGATCTCTCAGACACTCAGCCATACACCAACCAGACAGCATACACCAGCTGATATCAGGCCTGTGACACAGTGACACAGATCAGCAGAGGACTGCCTGGGACGGCCTCAGTGAAAGAAGAAGCACTTAACCCTCAAGAGAATTGAGGCTCCAGGGAGTGGGGAGGCTCCAGGGAGTGGGGAGGTCTGGTGGGATGGGGTCGGAATATCCTCTGGGGATAGGCGAGGAGGTATGGGATGAAGAACTGTCAGAGGGCAGACTGGGAAGGGGAATATGACTGGAATGTAAAAAATAAATTAAATAATTATAATTTAAAAAATGTTTAGAACCCCCCCTCCCATAAAGACTTGGAGAAATGTGAATATGTGAAAATTAAATGTAATAACCTGGCCTACTTTGATTTTTGCATGTAATAACATGATCTTTTCTATTATCTGACTAACAGAGCCTTAATCTTCATGTACTTAAGTGGATTTTAGACAGTCCAGAGTCTGACCTAAAAAAACAACTCTTCTTTTCCAAAGATTATTCACTTAAAAACTTACATCTGCACTTTCATTCCCTACATGTTTATTGCATTTTTAAAAATCTCTAGCCAACTGAAAGTCTTTAGACTCTTTTAAAGCCTTTTGAGACATCTCTTTGCGGTGTGACCATCACTACCTCTGTTTCCAAGTTCTGTAAGAGCATAAGGTGAACATCAGCAGAAGTTTTATAGAAATTTGGAAACTCCCTCTGTCTGGAAAACAGAAGTATCTTTTTTCTCTGTGTAGCTTTAGCACACCCCCGGGAGAAAACTAAAATCCCTCTAGTGCTTTATTTCATTGATGCTCAAATTGCACTGTTTATATTGCAGTGGCTCAGTCCTACTGCAAATACCTTGAATGAGACAACTGTCATTTGTGTAACTTCTCAGGGCAACATTGTTGCTCTGATGTAATATAAGTCAGTTGATATACATACAACTTGATATGATCTTGAATCATGTGCCTGCTTTATTTTCCAGGTACGTGGTGCTTTTAACCTCATTCCTGTATTTACTTGGTAGTATATAAATAAAATGAGTATTCCTCTGAGCGTCTTTATTATTATGATTCCTTTCTATGTATATTTCAAGCCGTGGTAATAGAATGTATTCTTTCTTATACCATCATTAAGGGTGTCCTGTGTTTTATCCCTCATTTTATCATTCTGACTGTTTTCTTTTTTTCGTGGTATGTCTGTGGTTTGTAAATTTTATTAAACTTCTTATTTTTACTACTGGTTCTATCTTTTATGTTTCTATTGCATCTATTTTAGTATTTGTGATCACTGTCTTTTGATAGTTATACATTTATGTCACTCTCCATTGTGTTTGTTTGTTTATTAGACTTAAATGCCACCACGACAGTATGAGACCCTATGTTTAATTTATTTCTTACGTAGGTGGTATCTGCTAACATAAAGTAGATTCCACATACTACTCAATCTATATCCTATAAGATTTGTTATGTGGAGGCTGTGGAGATGGACACTTTGATGGAGTGCTTTATACAAATCATGAGGATTAAAATATTAAAATTTAGATCTCCAGGGTCCAGAATAAAAATATGGCCTAGGTGTATCCTGGTCACTTCAGTGCTGAAGACCAGAGTCAGAATGACTTCAGGGAAACAGCTGGCTATCAAGTCTATCCAAGTGGAGACCTCTCATTTCAGTGAGAGATCCTGTTTCAAAAATATTAGTTGGGGAAGGGAGAAGTAAAAGATGTGTCAAGATGTCCATCTCTGGCTGTACAGACACCATACTGACAAGCATGGCTACTTATCCAAACACATGTATATGCCTCTATGTGTACATATACAAACATACTTTATATATGTATTTATATGTCTTTTGCATTTCTCTGTATAGGTTACTATTCTTACTTCCTATTAGTAATTCAGCTTACTCTACAGTGTCCCTCTGTTTAATATTGAATCCTGAATGACACATTATCCACCAACATCCTTACCCAAACCCTTGCTAGAATAGCTCTTGCAGTGATAGAATTTTTATTTCTTATTGAAAGTGGATTCTTCTCTCATACAATATATCTCAATCACAGTTTCCCTTCCTACCACTCCTTGCTCCATCCTGCCTTCCCTGTCTGCTAGATCTACTCCCTGTGTTTCCTCTTCAGAAAAGAGCAGGCTTTTAAAAGGCATCAGCTAAACAAGATAAAATGTGATCTAATGAGCTAAGATGAAAACTCTCATATTGGGGCAGGATAAGGCAAACAAAAAGTAGGAAAAGAACATCAAGAGAAGACAAAGTGTCAGATACACACCCACCCCTAACTGTTAGGAGTTCCACAGAAACACCAAGGTAACAGCCATAACATGTATGCACACAACCTAGTGGAGACCCAAGCAGGCCCCATGCTTGCATTTTCAGTCTCTGTGAGCTCATGCCAGGAGCCCTGCTTAGTTAATTTGGTGGGATATGTTTTCCTGATGTCCTCCATCTTTTTGAAGTCCCCCAAACTCTAAGGTGAGAGATCCAATAGACACCTTCCATTTGGACTCTCTCTTATCACAATGTTCTGCTGTAGGTCTCTGCACACTCTCCCATCTGCTGCCACAGGAAGTCTCTCCAATGACCACTGAACCAGGCACTGATCTATGAGTACAACATAAAAAATATCATTTGGAATCAATTCATTGATTCCCCTTTTTTTGCCAATTTTGTTTCTACCTTAGGTCTCTGGTCCATCCAGTCTCTGTCTTTGGGCTAACCAAGCAATGTAGGTCACGGACTACCTCTTATAGAGTGGACCTCATGTTAAATAAAACAAGGTTGGCCTCCCACAAGTTCTGCACCACCATTGCAATAGCACAACTTGCAGGCAGGCCAGATTGTTGGTAAAGGGTTTTGTGGCTGGCTTGCTGCCAGGGTTCTCTTTCTGTAGTTTTCAGAGTCCCTTTTCCAGCCAGAGAGATTAGTACATGAGGGTAAATGCTCCAAGATCACCTCAGCTAACCATTTTTACATCACTAAGCAGAATGGAAGTTGTTCCTGCTTATGATAACACACTATCAGCTTTCAGAGGGAGGCTTTCTGTTCTAGCATCAACCTGTAACTTTTAGGGATCTCTATTAGATAGAACTACTTTTCTAACAACTCAACTGAATGCAACCTAGCCCCAACACTTGACATTGCCTGGATGCAGAATATGGCCAGTTAAGACTCAGTATCCTCCATAACCAGAAGTCTTCATTGGGGACACCCCCATAGATTCCAAAATGTTCCTATTGCACTAGGTATCCAAAACACCCCTCCCAAATTCCCCTCAATTCTAGCTATCTGTCTTCATGGTTCTCTCCAAATCCTGCCTGATGCTGCCTGTGCTGGGTTTCAATATCCCCCATGCAACTCACAGAATAGATTCTATTTCATTTTCCTAGGGAGATCTATAATGCCCCACCCCAACATTCCTCTTTGCCTAACCTCTCTGGTTCTGTAGTTTGTTTTAGAGCATGCTCATTATTTACTTATCAGCTAATACCCATTTGTAAGTAAACACACAGTGTACTTGCCCTTCTGGGTCTGGGTTCTCTTGTTTAGAGTGATTTTTTCCAGTTGCATATATTTGTCTGCAAATTTTATGTCATTTTTTTATCCACTGCATTAAAATAAGTTACTCTATTGTATAAAAGTACCACAATTTTTTTTATCCGTTCCTCTGTTGGGTGCCATCTATGTTAATTTTAGTTTCTGGCTATTACAAATAAATTTGCTATGAACACAGCTGAGCAAGTTTCTTGTGTAATACAAAAAGACCTTTGGGTCTATGCCAAAGTGGGGTGTTGCTAGGTCTTGAGGTAGACTGATTTCCAATTTGTAAGGTGGTCTCCAAAGTAGCTGTACAATCTGCACATCCACCATCAATGAAGGAATGCTCCATTGTTCTACATCCTCACTAGCTCCAGCTGTTATTGATCTTAGCCATTCGGATAGGTATTAAAATGGAATCTCAAAGTAGTTTTGATTTGCATTTCCCATTTGACTAAGGATGTTGCACATTTCCTTAAATGTTTCTCAGACATTTGAGATTTCTCTATTGGGAATTCTCTGTCTAGATCTATTCACTATATTTTAATTAGGTTATTTTTTTTTAAATATCTAGTTTCTTGAGATCTGTATATATTTTGACATTAGACCTCTGTCAGGTGCAAAGTTGGTGAAAATATTTTCTCATTCTGTAGCTTGCTGATTTGCCTAATTGACAGTGTCCTTAGCCTTACAGAAGCTTTAGGTTCATGAGGTATCATTTAACTGTTGATCTTAAATCACAGGCACTAAGATAACATTTTTTAAACATTTAATTTATTGTTATCTTTTCTTAATTCATTTTCTTAATAACAAAACAAAGCAAAATTAACAAATGGGCCACTAGAATGGCCAAATTGGCCTTGAACTTACAATTTTTCTTCCTACTATCTAAAATTCAAGACTTTTACCACTATGCTTACCACTTCAATGTAACTTATATATTTGTTTGGTTCATGCATTTATACAGTATACCTTAACAACATATACTAAAATAAGATAATCAGGAAAATTCTAAACATTCAGGCTTGCTCTAAAATTATCTTGTACAATAGATAAAACCTGTCTGTGTGATATATTCTTCTAGCTGTGCTGCCTTTTCTGGCCTCAGCAGGAGAGGGTGTGCCTAGTCCCACAGAGACTTGATATGCCAGGGTGGGAGGATACCCAGAGGGAGCCTCCATTCTCTCAGAGGAGAAGGGGATGCTGGTGGGACAGAGATTGTGGGATGGGGTGAATGGGAAATGGGCAGTGATAGGAATGTAAAATGAATAAAAATAAACATATCAACTGGTTGATAATCTGTCTATATCTCAGTGGATATCATTAAAAGGTATACCCCCATATACAGGTAATATACTGTGAAAATTATGTACAATAGGGACTCCATTTCTTTTAAATAGGTTTTCAGTATCACTCACTATCTTGTGCTTTTGAATGACCATAATAAAAACTGTTCCATCTTTGGCCTTAGCTTCCATGACTTGCCTCTGAATATGGATTTGTTAGGACTGTCTCCCAGCATGCTGCCTTTTGGTCTGTTTTAGTTTCTTCATTGAATTTTTTTCCTTTATAAGAAAAATGAGTATGAATATTCTTAATTTTCATTGTGTACTCTTTCAAAAGAGGTTTTAGGAGTTCTTGATAGCAGTATATGTGAAACCTTACATACAAAATCTGATGAGAGACCTCGCCTTCTATAATGCGCTAGGCTATCAGCATGCTATAGGGACCTGTCACTCAGATCATCCCCCAAATATGTTGTCAGCGTGCATACTCTCTGTTTTCACTCTGTGATTTAACTGGTCTCTCTGCTCTGTGATTCAACTGGTCTATTTATTGTCTAGCCCTATCTGGGTTTAAAAGCCATTTGTTTTTGTCTCCCTAAGGAAAGTCACACAATAAAATTGGCATCCAAGCATGGATCAAAAGAACTAAAGATGCATTAGAGAGGAGTAGTTATATTACCCCTGGGTTGGATCTGAAAACATGCATACAAGGCAGAGAGCAGCCATACAAACAATGCTGCTATGACTCCTTCTTAAGCTGACTTAAGAAGATTTCTCTCTGACTGAAGTGACAGTTGCATGTGACCTCAGATTAGATGATAACACGTTCAATTAAAGTCCAAGTGTCAGAGTGGAGGATTCATAGTGGGAAACTCCAATGTGATAACATTACTCAATTGTGTATGGAGGGACATGCCTCCTTAGTGATAGAATTCTTCACATGAATTCTACAATATATACTGCATTTTATACATGTAGCATGCATTGAATGAGTTCATAAGTAGATTATGATGACATTGTACGCACGTGTGTGTGTGTGTGTGTGTATAATTTGCTATGAATAAAAACTACAACAGAAAATGACCTACATGACCAGAAAAAAAAACTTGTTCATGTGATAATCAGAAAAACACCTATAAGTTTTATCCTTGATTTCAAAGTAAAGCTCATAAATAAATAAATAAATAAATAAATAAATAAATAAATAAATAAATTTTCTATTTCTTACAGCTGGAAGAATGCAAGAAAAATGGAGGATGAATTAGTCATACTTTGAAAATTTTTTCTGGGTAGCCAAAGAAAGGGAAATAATGTTAGTATTAAACAGTAAAGATGGGGAGAGTAAAACAGAGAGGAAATGTTTGTGACTCAACCCACAGATAGACTTCAATGATAATCAGGATATCATGTCCATTTGAATGTCTTGAATTTGGAAGTCTTTAAAACAAGACTTGGATAAATCTCTCACTTTATGCATGTAAGAATTTTGGACAGAACACAGAAGGGATGTTCCTGAATATAAGGAAATGAGAAATAACCCAAGGAAGTAGGCATCAGTTTTTAGATCAAAAGATAAACAACCTGAGCCAAATTGAGAGACATCAGTCCATGTTACTGGCTCAAATGTATAGCCACTCATGGACAACCTGAACAGTAAAGCAATACAAGTGAAAGCGGATGGGCAGTTATTTTTATAGAGTACATGATAGCTACCAATAAACAATGTATAATGGAGATGGAGATTGCTTACCAAGGTTGTAATTCATTGTTTCAGTAGCACAGAGCCAGTAGAACCCAGCAAAACAGCTTCAGTGGCAAGAATGACAGTTAAAATTATATTTCTACTCCTTCTCACTCTTGGATTGGGCAAAGGATTCTAATACTTCTCTGGTCAATATCAAAGTAAGTATTTTTAGGTAGCTTTGTGTTGGTGGTAGTGTCCAAGAATGACCATGCCGACTGGCAACGCAGAATGACTCGTGGACTCTGGAGAGCTAGATGATTGGAATAGACCCCTAATCCTTGCTGCTGATTCAGCATGACCCTTTGAGCAAAAAATATTTGACCCAGTGATGAGATCTTTTGCTGCTGTAATAAACCTTGCCAATATTTGTTTCATGTTTAGATATCGATAGTTATGAGAGATCCTTTGACATGTACTTAGAGTATATGGTGAAAGCCTTTGTCTACCCTCCCACAAATTAGTTTGATTATTTAATGCTAATTTCTGAGTGACTTACTCACTCAGATGACTCACTCATGATGACTTTGGAAAGTCATAATGAATGACAGCATAAATGCATATAAGGAATTTGAAAAATAACCAAATACCAGATAATWGTATGTGAGTGAAAAAAGAAAGAAAGGAAGAAACACACTAAGGCCATTTTCTTATCAAACCATAGGATCAATGTTTGGGCAAGTTTCCTGCTTTTGATTTTTGAGCCATGGAAGCTCCAAAGACCTCACAAACCACAAAGCTACTGTTCTTTGTGTTGGTTTCATGCCATTACTAGATGGTTGGACTCTATTCCTAAGTATACAATAATCTTTAACAACATAATATGCAAAAGTTCAAGCTGTGACTGAGCTAGAAGTCCTTTATGGACATCACAAAAAGGTTCTATTTAGACTTTAGGGTTGAATTATAACCCTCAATTCTGCTCAGTTATGGCTTCCACATACTAATCTACTGACATGTTAAGTGCAATGTGCTCTCTTGTGCCACAGTACTGTTACAGTTCTGTGTGCCACCAATTGTTCTCCATGTGAATTAACATCTCGTTTCTCAAGAAAGAACCTATCTGCTCTTAAGAAACTTATGTCTGTGTATACTGATGATGCATCTGCTACTTTTGTGTTGAAAAGAGCTGGTGTGTCTTAAATTCCCCTAACATTATATTATGCCCATAGAGGACTGCTGCTGTCAGCATCAGTCGTGGTGGGAAACTATTTTTCAGTAGGCAGTAGTTACTGGAGAAAATTACCAAGAATTAAGTTGTTGATAAAAGTGACTATTGCTGTGATACATGGGCCAAGTTCAACCATAAAGAAAAGAAAAATCATCTGACATTCATATCACCTCGCTTTCTAGTGAAGCTCAGGGAACATTGATGCGAAACATCTCCAAAGGCTCAATAGTCTTTGTGAAGGAGAAGCAGAAATATTGTGACAGATGGTGGGTGATTATGGCCAATCAGAGTTTTCTGGATACAAAAGAACAATTGCACACATGATTTCAAAAGGTCATGACTGTATGCACAAGACCTCACAAAATAAACCAAAGAAAATCACATATGTGATATCACAAAATGACTGCAAATAGTGGGCTGGTTATTTTAAAAAAATTTAAAAAGGAGTATATGAAGTTGAGGTTGAGAAGGAAAACCAGTGAGAGTTAGGGAAGATTTTTAAGGGGAAAGAACTTGTGGTTGTAGATTTTATCAAAAGAAATTATGTGCATATATGCAATTCTTCATAGATCTAGAAAGAGCAATTCTCAAATTCATCTGGAGTAACAAAAAACCCAGGACAGCTAAAACTATTCTCAACAATAAAAGGACTTCTGGGGGAATCAATATCCCTGACCTCAAGCAGTACTACAGAGGAATTGTGTTAAAAACTGCATGTCAGCATGCAGAAGAATGAGAATTGATCCACTCTTATCTCCTAGTACTAAGATCAACTCCAAGTGGATCAATGACCTCCACATAAAACCAGGCACACTGAAACTAATAGAAAAGAAACTGGGGAAGACCCTTGAGCACATGGGCACAGGGGGAAAGTTCCTGAACAGAAAACCAATTGCTTATGCTCTAAGATCAAGAATTGACAAATGGGACCTCACAAAATTATAAAGTTTCTGTAAGGCAAAGGACACCATCAGAAGGACAAAACAGCAACCAGCAAATTGGGAAAAGATCTTCACCAACCCCACATCTGACAGAGGGCTAATATCCAATATATACAAAGAACTCAACAAGTTAGACCCCAAAGAACCAAATAACCCTATTAAAAGATGGGGTACAGAACTAAACAAAGAATTTTCACCTGAAGAAATTTGGATGGCTGAGAAGCACTTTAAGAGATGTTCAACATCATTAGTCATCAGGGAAATGCAAATCAAAACAACCCTGAGATTCCAC
>BDUI01000053.1:407015-424041 GCA_002335545.1 Apodemus speciosus | reverse complement strand
AAAGATTCCCAAGAAGAAGGAAGGAGAGGACCCTGGTCCCGAAAAGACTGGATCCAGTTCTGTAGGAGAGTATCAGAACAGAGAAATGGTGGGGGGTGATTGAGGAATGGGTGGAGGGAAGAGGACTTATGGGACATATGGTGAGGGGGGACTGGGAAACAGGAAAGCCTTTGGAATGTAAACAAAGAATATAGAAAAAAAAAGACAAGTGCAGTGCCAAATGCTGACTATCTAGAGTCGTGCTAGGTGGGACACTAGAGCAGAGACACAGATGAACTGTCACAGCCAAGGCAATGGCAGCTGTCATTTACTGATGGAGAGACACGGGGACAGGAATCCTGAGCATGGCTTTAACAAGCTCTGCCTGCACACATGGGGCTCATTTTAGGGGAGACAATCACAGTGGACCACATGGGAAGTTTCCTGTGTGATAGTCCTACCTTCTGGGATCATCTCAGTCCCAATTTATAAAACAGACAGGTGAAGGGATGACTCTAACTTTACCATCCTCTTAGCATTTAGGATGTGGGGAAAAATGAGTGCCAGATAGCCCATGGATCTCCTTTGTTTGGCTCAAGAGATTTTAGTATTCAGTTTATTGCCAGTGTCAAACAATCAGGGTATTTCCTAAGGAAAAATAAAGAATACAACATTTTTAGAATTTTTAACTTGCTTTAGTAATTTTATTTACAATTATAATATTGAAATCATATTGATCCTTCCATCTCTTCCGACTTCTCCCAGGATATCCCACTGCTCACATAACACACACACACACACACACACACACACACACACACACACACACACACACAATTCATTCTGCCATTCAGTGCTGTCACTGTGATCATGGGTGTGGGGTGCCATCAACTGAACCATGTGTCACTACACAGGAAAATTGACTCCTCTGAGTAGCCACAAGTTGGCAACAGGTCCCCATCAAATTAAGGGGACTTTTGAATCTGTTCCTACTCCATGCAGTAGTGTTCAGTAGCTTGTTTTTGTGAAGATTTTGTGAGAATATCTCGGTGGCTGTGAGATCATGATTGCAATAACACTCATCTCCCAAAGAAATTATTGCTCTAAGCATCACATGAACACTATTACTATTTTTTAGTTGCCTCATAAGTTACCAGCAGGTACATACATAGTTCTAACATTTTAAGCTTTATTTTATTATTGATTGTGTGTTAATGTACAGAGGTATAAGTATATACCCATCTGTGTATAGATATGTGCAGATGATGGAGGTGGAGACTAGAGTTGGTGGGTCCCTAAGAAGGAGAATTAGGATGAGCTCCATCTTCCTGATATGAGAGTTTTGAGTTGATCCACTATAAGAATTGTGAGTGCTCCTAACTTACTTTATATTTCTGCCCCTAATATCCTTTATTGTTGCATCTAAATTTTATCAATAAATACTAATATGAATCTTTATATAAGCACAAACACATACAAAGTGATAAAGTATTATAAAGCATAAATAATTTTCTTTAATTCAGAATCTATCAAAATAAGGTTCTATTTCACTTAAAACACAAGCATTCTTTCCCCCTGAAAAAGCAATGGCAGTCTTTTAAAGGGTTATTTTATATCCAGTTTCTTTTAATCAAACGACTCTCAGTGTAATTATATAAATAAAATAAGTGCGTGGTGTTTTGAAACAGCACAGCACAGGCTTCTCTCAAAAAGAGAGTGGCACTTAGGTTGGGCTCCTGGTTACAGTTGTCTCCCACTCTACCCATTCTCAAGTTTTAAATGTAAGTGCTAAGGCTTCAAATCATTCTCATATGATGAATTTTGGCTGAGACCTTGTCATCACATATATTATTAATACCACGTCTGAACAGCATCCTATAAAACATTCATATTTACGGCACTAGCCTTAATGTATACTTATGACCCAAAAGTCTGTACAATACCTAAGTGCTTCTTTTCTCAAAAGCCAACATTCATAAGGTAAAGAAGCTCCTCTATATTTAGAGGTTTTACGTGGAGCTTTCTCTCGAATTGCATTAGATCTGGGAATCCACAATATAATTCAGTTTTGAATGAAGAAGAAAAGAAATACCCATGGGCTCATTTCTTGATATTTGTTGAATGACATTTCATAGACTGAAGTTATTATGCCTTTGTTTACTGAGTGTGAATGTGTGGAGGGGAATTGATGTGATTTTTTTAAATATCATTTTCTTTCTGGAGTTTATACCTTATTTAAATTTTAAAATTAAAATTGTAATATAAGCTCATTTGTGAAGGAATATACGTAATAAATTTAAATAATATAGCCTCAGGAAAGAGTAAGTAGCTTAATGAGGGAAAAATCCTGTATTGCACTAAAGAAATAAAAATAAAACAACATTAAAGTGTCAAAATAACTTTTCTCTTTTGTCTTATTTCTGTTCCTATGGCAACAGAATGTTTGCTGTATATAGAGTTTATACCTTTTAGAGTGATGAAAGTATTTATTTGTCTGAGAGGATTAACAGCTTTCACTCTAACCTGAGCAGACATTTAAAAATACAGTGTTAGAATCATGGGGAATGTGTTTTGATTAGACTGAAAATTACATGTATATGAAGTCAAAGTAGATACTTAGAGCATTTTGTACAAATTAGTTCAGAGAACATGCAGGAACTCAAAATAAGAAGAAACTACCTCACAATCCTACAGTAATATCCAGTTTACAGCAGGCTCTTATATTTTTAGAGAGCATTAAGGCAAGGCAAGCAAAATGCTGTTTAATGGAAAAGATGATTCTCCAAGAGTTCCTTCTCTGTGACAGTTCTCGGTAAATGTACAGAGGATAGGTTGTGAAGTGTAGACTTTGGGACAAGATATAGCTATTGCTTTCATGAACACCAAGCAGCTCTGGTTGTTTCAAAAGACCCACACCAGATAATTCCAATATTGTTGGTGCAAAAGCTCAGAAGTCTCCAGGCAACACTTAGAACTATGGGCAGTTAACAGTTGTTGGTGGAAGAAGACTCAGTTTTCTTTTTTTTCCTTTTTTTTTTTAATTGAATATAGTTTTTATTTACATTTCATTTCCCTTTTTCCTGGTTTCCCCGCCCCCCCCCCAATGTCCCATATGTCTTTTTCTCTCTTGAGAGTATACCAACGGAAGGGTGACGATGTTGCACTGAATGGCTCCACACTAACCAATATTTCCTGATCAATACGTACCAATCAATATATAGACAGCATGAAATGTACTTAGTGCCTTATTTTAAGAAGGCATGAAATTGAGCACAGGGTCACAGTTGGAGGTTAGAAAATGGTGAAAGGCTATACTCATATTTCATTGTATGCCTATAATAAACTCTCAAAGAATTCACACATGTTTAATTAAAGGATTTTTTATAATTTTCATGTTTTCCTATTTTTGAAGAATAGATTTGTTGTCATATAATATATCCTGATTACAGTTTCCTCTCAATTGGATCCATCTTCTTTCTGAAAACAAGCAAGATCCTAAGGGATGCTATATACTATACTGCATTATACTATACCATAACATTCTATACTATACCACACCATACCACATACCACACCACATAACACCACACACCACACCACACCACACCACAATACTATACTGTACTATACTATACTATACTATACTATACTATACTATACTATACTATACGGTAAAATATAATAGGATAAAACAAATGCCAATTGACATTAAATTGGGTAAACAAACAGAAGGAAAAACATCTAATAAAAGGCACAAAATCCTGAGACTAACTCAGGAAATCTGTAAGAACACTAAATTGAAAACCCTCATGTAAATACAAAGCACCAGTAGAGTAAAAAGCGACTGCTATATTATAAAAAAAAAATTGAAATTAAGATTGCCAAAAAATGGGGGAATTATATCACAGGTACATGTGAACCATTATGGTCATACCAGCCTTATTCACAATAGCCAGAAACTAGAAGCAAACCAGATGTCCCTCAAATGAGTAATGAATACAGAAAATGTGGTTCATTTACACAATGAAATACTCTTCAGCTATTAAACACTAGGGCATCATGATAATTTTTCTTCCAGACAAATCAATGGAATCAGAAAATACTATCCTGAGTGAGGTAACCCAGATCCAAAAGGATCTGCATTCACTGATAAGTGGATATTAATACAGAATACCCATGATACACCACACAAACCCTAAGTCAAACAAGAAGGAAGGCCCAAGTGAGGATACTTAGATCTCACTTAGTAGGGGGAACAAAATAATTATGGGAGTCAGAGAGGGAGGGGGGTTGGATGGAAAAGACGAGGCAGAAAGGAACAGTGGGGCAGAATCAGGTATAGGGGGACACAGGAGAGAGGCCCAGAGTGGCGGGAAAATGAATGGAAATATGTGGCTGCTGGGAGGACTGTCGTGGGGGACACTAGAAAGTGTCCTCCCTGGGATAGGGAAGTTCCCAGGATGCTGGGACCTTATCCAAAATGACCAACAGTGGGGTGATCCATCCGTTGGGTAACCACGAATCCCTGACATTATTACTGATGCTCTGTTGTACTTACAGACAGGAGCCTAGCATAACTGTCCTCTGATAGGCTCTACCAGCAGCTGACTGAGAAAGATGCAGATACTTATAGCCAACTATAAAAATGAAGTCAGGGACCCTTATGGAAGAGGGGAAGGATTGAAGAAGCTGAAGGGGATGACAACCCCATAGGAAGACCAACAATGTCTACTAACCTGGACAACTGGGAGCTTTCACAGACTGAGTGACCAAACAAAGAGCCTACACAATCTGGTCCATGGTCCCCAGCACCATGAGGTCTGCCTCATCTGGCCTCAGTGAGAGAGGGTGTACCTAATCCTGTAAAGACGTGATGCCCTAGGATGAGGGGACAACTGGTGGACACCATTTCAGAGGCAAAGGGTAGGAAGGATGGAGGGAAGAACTCCATAATGGGGACCAAAAGAAGGCAGTATCAGTTGGGATGTAAATAAATAAAATAATAAATTAATTTTAAAGAAGTATGCAAGACATAACATTATGAGGTGAGAAACCTTCGTAGATGCTCTTAAGTTCCTTCTTGAGTTCATTTTTCATTGACCATCTACTGTTGGGCAGGCAATCTACCCTTCATAGTTTATTTCCCAGTGAAAATAACTTGGGGAAAACTAATTTGCATTTTCAAATAGATATCCCTTAGAGATAGCTTCTGAGTTAGAGAAAGGGTAATATATCAACTCCTAGCAGTCCTAGGACCCTATCTGGTGCAGACACATGCAGTCCATGAACATGATGCTATAATCTCTGTGAGTTTATCTGTGCATGGATCCTTTTATTTTTGAGTGCTTTGTTTCTTTGTTGTGCTCCATACTCTCTGGTTCTCACACTCTTTCACACCCTCTTCACCAGGGCCCCTTGAGCCCTAAGAGGAGAGATTTGATGGAGACATGCTGCGTATATGAGTGTGCCATGGTCACTTACCCTCTACATAATGCCTGGCTGTAAGTTTCCATTTTGCTGAAAAAGAAAGCTTCTCTGATGATGGCTGAGCAAGACATCTATAAATGATCTGTAACTATAATAGAATGTTGTTAGGAATGTTCCTTTTTTCCAACATTTTTCTAACAGAACAGTAAGGAGTATTCGTTTTTCCCCTAGGATCCTAGACTCTTTAATATCAGGGTCTTTTGCTGTCTATTGTAATGCTAAGTAAACCTTGCTCTAAGTTATTTCTGATGAACACTGGATAAATAAATTCCATTTGTTATTATTTTGTATCATAGGATAGTAGAAGGATTCAGGATATTTTCTCCCATATACTTCATTTTCAGAAAAGATATTAAGATGTTCCAATATCCAAATATTTAGGCTAAGATTTTGAGTGGGTAGAATGAATTTTGGCTGAAGAATGAAACCTTCCAATATCATTTTCAATATAAATATTTATTGATAATCTTCCAATATCAATATTTAATTTGATTTATTTGTGCAGTTTGGCAAATTCCAAGGCCTCTACTATAAAGTCAAACACATTTAGTAATAGACAACAGATACTTTGTTATCATGCTATACCTGTAAAGGTAGATTATGTCATCATGGGCACTGTGTTCCTTGGCTATCAGAAGAATACCTTCTTGCTGTGTTTTCCCATTGTCCATTCTTCACTCAATGATGTTCCTCTCTATTTTCCTGATCATATCAGGACACAAGTCATATACAACTAAGAACTTATGTGATGAAATGAATGTGTATTCAATTACCTATTAAAGAATATATATATGAAAATAAACCTATATATTGCTTATACTTGGTGTTTGAGAGCAAAACTTGCTAACTATAACATATACAATTCACATTCTAATACATATTATATTAATTTATTGGTTAATTGATTGTTACTTAAATCGGCAATCCCTCAATAACAGTCTTTAGAAGCCCTCTTTAATTGTTAGCCAAGGCTGTCTAAGTGATTTCCCCAAATATGCAGTCAACTGCTTTTACCTAGGTTTCCAGTCCCCTCCCCCAGAGACTGAAGGTATCCCGCTCTTCCTGAGGATACACACATCAGAAACAGGGCCCAGATACCACTGAACTGGATCTGATCTGTATTCTCTAAATCCAAGGACTATCTTTCATGGTACTAGAAGATTCAAATGTTGAAAGCAATGAGCAGTTTTATCCATCTGTCCACATTACTTTTTCTGTTGTCCTAAGTTTAATTTTTAGAGTGTACATCAGAGAGCTAACAATTGCCTGTAATTCCAGTTCCAACGAATCCAATCTCTGTCTCCTCTGGCACTTGAATTGATGTGTAGATACCCACAAATGGCGCGCGCACGCACACACACACACACACACACACACACACACACACACACAAAACTAAAACTAAAAATAAATCTTTAAGGTATTAGAAATGTCTATCCAGTCACAAAAGCAAACCCCTGCATAAAAATGAGAGAAGAGGAAAGCAAAATGGTAGGCATATGTAGTTTAAGGCCCAAATAATCATTTTATGGTTAGAATCAAGACTGTTACAAATATGTATAGTAAATTAACCATTTCTTCTCTTCATCATTTTACATTATTTACAAAATTGATAATGGTAAGAATTTACAAATGCATAGAAACATTTTGTAAATAAATAATGCTTTTTAGGTTAAAATATACCATATTTTTAATAGTTTAATTATTTAAGAAAAGCATCTCTGTCCCTAAATCCTAACCTCTTCACCCAATAATGCGACATTGCAGTGATAATTCTTATTAGAATATCATTAACAAATATTACATATACAGAAAATTGGATATATTCTATGAGAAAAAGATAAACTGACTATATAAATGTGAGAATGATCACAAATCAAATGAAATGAACTAAGGCCCATCATATTGTAAATAGCATATTAACTGCTCTTGTGTGCTTGTTAGTTCCAAGTATGTAGATCTGGGAGTCACTCTGTGAAAGCAAATTATGTAGATAGGCCTCTAATAAATTAATTTTCCTCATTAGAATTGCCTGATAGTTCCTGCGTCTTTATTATAATGTGGTGGTTCCTTCTATATGAACTTTCGGGGGGGGGGTTGTGTCTTTTTTTTATTTCAGCCATATGTCTTTACTTTTCTCAGTGTAAATTTTAAATAACCCTAGACTTCACTCACCTAGACTTGACCATTCTAGGCCTGGTAACAGGATAACATTAAGAGTTACATGAGCTAAAATTACCCTATTTAAAATTCAATGATTGTAAGAGTTGAGGTGATTAAAAACATGAAATGTATTTTTGAAATAAGTAATGCTAATTAATTTAAAATAGACCATATCTATAATATATTAAATTATCTATGTAAAGCTTCTCTGTCCCTAAGTCCCAGTGCCACCACCCAATAGAAGGTCAGCACTTCAGTTGTCACTTTGTTCTTTGTGAGGTCCTTTCCTTTCCCGTAGAGACACTGGGGATAACAGATCATATGCTATATCATCTGGAGAAAAAATTTCTTTCTTTTTGTCACCAGGTATCTTGGTGAAATCTGAGGATGAGTTTTCTTTTTGTTCTTGAAAGATAATAAGTTAGTCAGAAATTGTATCAAAGACTCCAAAAAAAAGTAAAAAGAAAAAAAAAACCCAGCAAATTTATTGCCTGAAAAGGGTGTAAGCCTAGGAAGTAATGATGTATGATACGGTACAGAAGGAGCACTTGACTTCTCAAGCTCTTGGTTAACTGAAGGGGTTGGTACACACAGAGGTGTTTTGCTAAGAGATGTCAAAATGTTAACATTTTGCTATTGTTGGCATTTGCCAAGTTAGGTCATCAAGTTTTTGAAAGATCTTCTAGGAGACGTAGTGCAGTTTTTAGAGAACGTACCTAGCCCTCACTGGGGTCAAGGAGGTAGGAAGTTGACAAGTTCAAAGACATCCTTGACTACATAATGAAGTCAAAACATTAGCCTGGTATACACGAGGCATTGTCTCAAAAACAAAGAAAAATTGCACTGTCTATTTAATTATATTTCTCAAAGACAATCATAATGACCTTTAAAAACTTGCTCGTGGAATGAGAATAATATAGTTTGTCTTATTGATCTTCATGCTATTTCTCTCCTTTTTAGACATTCTCAAAGTAAATAATGTGTTTGGCTAGGAATAAAAAGACCAGTATGAGACGCATGCCACAGGAAGGTCAGCGGCACTGTGGAGCTGGGATCAGCTGTCATGTTATTTCCACTGCTGGATTTTAAAATGACTTAATCTCAGAAAACCATGTATAGAAACACCAGATTCCATGATCCCTGACACAGAAGAACTCATTTCCTGTGCATTTTTATTAGGCTTGATAGCAGTAGAGAGCCCTCTGAACTATTTTCATTAGCATCCTTTGTTATATGAAAGGGTTTGACTTGGAAATGCTTCAGGTGTGTTTCTGATTCTGCTCTGGAAAACAGGCTGTTAATATTTTCTGATGTGCTTGTCAGATTGTCAGATACTAGTTCACATTTTCTTTTTCTTTTTTCTTTTTTCTTTTGTGTTTTTAAGCCATCATTTCATGTTTAATATGTTATGCAGAAGTAGATAACAAATACAGGGTGCAAATCAGTTAAGTAAATATTGCTTGAGGGTTTTTTGTTTTTTGTTTTTTTACTTTTCCAGGTTTCCCCTCCACAAGCCCCCATCCCACTCCCCCTCCCCCTGCTTCTAAGAGGGTGATGCCCCATTTACCCACCCACCCACTCCAGGCTCACCGCCCTAACATTTCCCTACAGTGGGTTATTGAGCCTTCACAGGACCAAGGGCCTCTCCTCCCGTTCAGAGATAAGGCCATCCTCTGCTGTATATTCAGCTGGAGCCATGGGTCTCTCCATGTGGACTCTGGTTGGTGGTTTAGTCCCTGGGAGCTCTAGGGGTACTGGCTGTTTCATATTGTTGTTCCTCCTATGGGGCTGCGAATCCCCTCATCTCCTTCAAGAAAGGAAATGCAATTATTCTAAGAATATTTCTCTCATTATGTTTCACTGGATATAGGAAGGGAAGAGACAAGGGCAAGAGATGTTCCATCAGTAATGTTTATCTCATTACACACACACACACACACACACACACACACACAAACATAAACATTCCAAAGCATGGCATTCTGATATTAAGAACACAGAAGCTCTATCATTATACAGAAGATGCTTTTTAGTATTTAAGGAATGAATTCATATGCTACCAGTATGTGCAACGCTCCTGCAGGCATCTTCATGAACAAGTTCTGTATAACCTTCCATATAATGAAAGTTACATCTGCGTTTATGCATTGTACTTTCTATAACTCATGTTGCTTTGAAATTCATGCTTTCTGTTGTTTTGCTTTTATAATCTCATATTGTCTGTAATATATAATGTATGTTATATATAATATTGTCTATTATATCACTTGTGTTACATAAAAGAAGATTGGACATACTATACTCTAGTAACTATAATTGTACCCCTATTTGAGAATGGAGACAATTTGGATGGGATTGCTTGGTATGAAGTTATATTGTAATACAGTAGGATAAACTTCTCTGTCATCATGTCCTTGAGGAAATATGTGTGCATAGAGGGAAGACAGCAATATAGAGGAAACAGAGATAAAACTGCTGCTTCTGGCAACCACCAGATCTTCATATCCTCAGAAACAGGATGGGATGTGGCTTCAGAGGAACAACTGCCCTGATAACTTTATTTTGAATGTTTATCCTCTATGACAAGCAGGAAAAGAACATATTGCTCTTGAATTATATTATGCTGCTTCTACTTGGGGCTCTATGTCATATAGAGGTAAATGTGGTCTCTGTGATATGATCATCTTGAGAGAAAGTCAACACAAGTTATCTTCAATAAGATATTCCCTTGATTTACGTATATCCATACAGATTTGAAATGATTTAGAAACAAATGTATTGAACAGTAAAGCATGTATAATTTGATAGTTCATGGAAACCTACTAGTGACAGGAAATATTTTTAAAAAAAGCATTTTCCTGCGCCAGCGCCTGCTACTCTCTGGCCCTTTGTGGGTCTTTCCACCTCCATGGCTAACCCCATGCAGTGACCGCCCATCTCGTGGTTCTCTTGCTGCAGATTCTGCTCACATTCCCAGCCATGGCGAAATCAAAACTCTAGAGGCTTGTGATATATATTAGTAAATTATCAATCCACAAAATGCCCATATGATAAACTCAAAACTCAATTGATATAAATACAAGCTACACCCATAGATGGGCCAAACACAACCTACTATTATTTAATCATCTATCCAAAAAATCTCCAATACTTATGGTTCCTCTTGCCCTTACCTGCATCTAGACAGCAATCCACAGATAGTCATTCTTGTGAAGGGGTGTTATGAAGTACCCCTTAAAAATGAACTGGAAATTTTAGAGAAAAGAAAGAGAGATAGATGTGACAGGAGAGAAAAGAGAAATGTCAGATGAAGAAGAAAATAGAGAGAAGTTTGTTATCCTTGGTCTTAAACATTTATAATTACCTGTGGACACACATTGTTCAGTTCCGGCGTCCTCAAAGGAACATTTACTTGTAAGCTGTAAATTCTGTAACTCTTCAGAGTCGTTAATCAGATAAGTCTCAAGTATATAAATCAGGAAACAATAAAAGAGTAATATATAATTAAATTATAAACTGAAGTCCTCTATTAAAGGTAATTGAACAATGTATCATTGTTTAGCGCGTGGACACAGTTATACCTGTTATAAAATTAAGTCCATACAAATAGTGAAGGTTTGTAAATGAGGTCTTCACTGTAAAGTGTTTTGCAGCTGAAGAACGGCTCCTTAATGGCATTTTAATTACAAATGGATACAAACGGCCATGTGTGACAAACTGTTTAAAACAATCAACAATGAAAAAAACCTTCTCTGCACCATTGCCTGATGTGAAGAGGAAATAACCACACTGAACAGGAGCCAAGACCATCAAGCCTCATGCTCTATCATTCATTGAATGGAAGGCATGGTGTTTTCAACAGTAAATTAGTCTCCCTGCTTATCTTCGCAATTTAACATCAGCCTTATTCTGATAGCTAAAGAAGAAAATTTAACTCATCAGTCAAATGTGTCTAGTGTTGATCAAAAATTCATGGCAACTATAAAGCTACATATTTTGAACAAATATGATGAAAGTGTAATAATTTTATACTACAAAATGTCTAATTATGTCTCTGAAATAATTTTCTGGGTAGTAGTTAGCGAAAGAAATTTCTTCATTAATTATTAAAATAAAATAGCTTACATTTCAAAGAGAAAATATTGACTTAAAATACTTTTGGCCTCATATCACTTATATTACACAAAAGAAATTAGTAAATGACTTGCAATCCTACTACTTATAGTAATTTTTCCAATGAAAACTAGCAGTTTTGTAATATAGTAATGTTTAAAAGCATCACAAATAATGTTTAATTACTAAAGTTATTTTTTCCTAGTTGCCAATAACATTATTGCTGTAAAAGAACATTAAGCCTGAACATCTTAATTTGTTTTAAAATAAAGCAAATTTACAAAATATAAATACATGTGATAATAGAGTATATTTAGATATTATCTTACCATAATTTCAAATATACATTGCAAAATTATTATGCACATATTACATAATAATAATGGCCCATTTTACTTGATGTTGGCAAGGACACCAGGGAAATATTGTAGTTTTGCTTCAATTTTCATACCTAAATATCTGATATTCACAACACTTTAAAACACATTGTTTTGTTTCTGTCTCCTTAAAGATTAAAGACCAGAAATCTACAAAATTTGACTTGAAAATGATTTCTTAAAAATGTATACAGCAAACAAAATGATTTCACATGAGAAACAAACTGGAGATGCCTGCTTTTCCATTTTTGATTAACTGCTTTAAAAATAAGCAATATTTTAAGTATCTTAAAATGGAATTTACTTTTTTCTTTGTCTCATAAATGCCAAACAGTGAAACGATTTTTGCTTTCAAGTTATTATATCCCAATTGATCTTCCAAGCAATGGACTTATTATCTGATTATGAAGATATGCACATTTATCAAAAGCTAGAACCATCTGTCTCAATTCTGTTTAATTTTATTATATATTCATCATTTAGACAGTCAGCTTATGACATAAGCCTCTTCCAACGAGTAATTCTATACTTATTATCACTTATGACTGTGCACAGGCAGCCATCAGTCAACTCCTATTAGTCTACTTTAAAATTAAAATAATACCACTGAATAGCCAGTCATCACCAATACGTGCAGAAAAGTTTTCTTGTATGCTTTGAAACAAAGTAAGGCTATGAGTTCTGTTTTACTATGAGATATTTATACTTAGAATTTATAAATTCTTGGATTGACAGCAATAATTTAGTCCCAAAATATGGATATTCATGTATATAAGCATATGGATATCATCCCAATAATTTAATCTTATATATAATATTGATATTATATATAATATATTGTATATATTATATATATATATATATATATATATACTAATATAGAAATTTGGAATATATAGATATATTTCAAATTTTATTGGATTGAACATTTTAAAATTAAAGAAGTTTATTTGATGATGCATGAGATCAACACAGGCCAAATATGAATGCCAAGAGAGAAAGAATCAAACTCCTCCAGGAGCACAAGCCTTGTTATCCAATCCCAAGTAGTAAATCATAAATACATTCATATATGAGCAAAACTAAATGAACTCAGTAGGTTTGAGTTATGAATATAAATATACATATATACTTATATATATAGTTCATATATAATATAAAATGAATTTGTTTGTGTATGTCTGCACATGTATGTATGTATRTGGGTGTAACAATATTTAAACACTAAGAGGCAATGAATTTTAAAAGAATTTGTGTAGGGGAACTTAGAAGGAGTTTGGGGGTAGGAAAAAGGAAGAAAATGATGTGAATACAGTATTCATACTTGAAACAAAATTATAAAACATATATATATATAAACTGAATACAATTCTAATAGGGAATAATTGTCATTAAATACATTTATTATGATTATATATATTTTAGGAGCAAATATTGGATAATAATACATGTTATTAAAAGAGAAAACTAATCAATTATAGGGTAGYATTTATTTTCCTCATCTGTTACATTAGGAAAAAGCAAATGAAAATGAGGTAACATTATTTGCTGGAAATATTTTGACTTTCTGTGTAATTGGAATGAAGATGAAAAAGACATGTCATTCTAGTTCTGGGCACGTATACTCATTATAAAATGTATGTCTTTTACTATCTGCAAAACAAGAACACAAGTGATCAAAATTAGTCATGCAGGATGCGGAATGTATTTATAACCTCCTTACAAGGTTATTGAAAAAAATTAACTTTAAGCTTATATTTACCAGAAAAAATAAATTGATTTACTATTATTCAGAAGCATAGCATATATCTGTGATTACAAAGCAAGCACCAGGCAGAAGGTTTTTTAAAATATAATATCCAATCTTATTGATATATGGAACATATTGAATATTAACTCTGCATTTTTTAAGACTGTCCTTAAGATTGCATTGCATTTGAAAATCAAATTTCCTGAATTTGGTCTCTTAGTGATTGAAGATGAGCAGAGATTGACTATCAAAATGATTGACATCCTTACTAAGAGATTTACAAGAAAAACAGAACCCAGAAACAATGAGAAAGGAGATTTGGGATACATACTTACTGTACTGGATAACAATGGTTCAACTTACTGTCCCAGAGAAAATATGCAGAATTATTGGATGATACCTAGACCTTCTTTCCAATGCTTTCAAAATTGGAGTTAGGTACTATTAGTTATGTAGAGGCAAAAAATTAAGAGCAAACACACCATGTGAAAGAAATTCAGTAAGCCAACTATTTCTTTTTATTTTTGTTTCAGAAAAGGATTCAGCTACTAGCTGAATTTATGAGAAATCCTCAARGACAAACATTTATATGAAAATATTATAAGAAATGCAAACAAGAAGTGGTGGATTCAAGCCAGTCATGAGCCTGTTATGCTTTTAAGAGCAAAGAAAACAAAAAGTCTTAAGGACTTATGCTTTCTTTGTCTGCAAAGTAATGAAATGTGATGAATACAAACATTAAGAGGAAGAGAGCAATACATCTGGTGCTCTTGCTAAGGAATCTTTGTGATGGCAAGACAGATGAAACGAAATATGCAGACTCTACCATCTTCACATATATTACTTTTAGAACACATAATGAGTAAATCTGTTGCAACCAGAGGGTCTTAAATATTAGGGAAGTTTTAATAAGAGCAAGTTTCTCTTTCCTGAAAAGAACAAAGCACATGATTAAACTGTTTATCGGTTGAGGTGTCTTAATCTAAACAGACTAAAGGTTATTAATCTTGTTAAAGGCTTAAACTCTCATAACTTTGATTGCTGATTCTTTTATTATATAACATGCAACATTTGAAGCATGTCTGTGTAGAAGTCTGAGTTTTTGAAGACACTAATGAGTATAGGACCATAACTGTTTTTAAAGAATTTATATTTAATTTTTATCCCTAGTTTGACAACATTCAGTCAAAACTACCTCCTCTTATTTGTGCCAGTGTGCTTTTGGATAAATGTCATACATTATTCTCAGTCTATTAGGATGATTTTCTTTGGGTATTTTTAGATTTCTCATCTGTATATTCCAAAAAAAATATTTAGCATGATATCAGATTAACCTGTACAGTTAGAAAGATGAATTCTCAGGGGCTGACTGCCTGCATCAACTGCATTAAGCCAGCATATGGTTCTAGGTATGGAGGGAGAAAAGACCTGGAAGAACATGGGTTAGGGGAAGAGTATTATCAAAATATATTTAAAGTTAATTTTTAAGTTACAAAAATACATTATAAAAGAGATGTCCTATATCTTTTGGAAATCTATAGTACTTAGCAGAAATAATAAAATAATTAACTCTAGATAAACAAAATTTTCATTTTAAAATAAGCATCTTTCTTAGTTGAGAGAAAGAATTGTAATAATCTGACAGGACATATCAGTTTTGGCAAAATAAATTCAACTTGTAAAATCCCAGATTCCTAACTAGCATTTTCCTATTCTTTACTCTATCTTGAATCTATTCTGAAATTCCAATAAAGCTCGCACCATTTCCCTCTTTATATGATTAAAAAGTTATTTCTAACATAATGAAATATAGTGTTCTTACAAAACACTATAGTTCAAGATTTTATATTATGCCATGAAATATATTAAATAATATTGTACACATATAGTAAACATAATTTGAGTGTTTATTTTTCTCTGTATTATATGGGCTCTATCGGTTGTCCCAGGACAAGCAAAAAATATGTTGCTACATGTGTTTGAAAAACGAAAATAACACTGATGATGCAAAGTAACCAACAGAATTATGAATAGTGAAAAATCATTATTGTCATAAACTACTAAGGCTTAAATTAGTTTATTACAAAAGAGAACAGTCTTACTTTGTGTTTCTTATATTAGTCAAAATTAGTTTGAGGCAATTAAAATGAAGGTCATTCATAACATTGCTACTGAGGCGACAACCTCTGCACCAATGAGGTTTAAAATGAAATGTAAATAAAAAATATATCCAATATAAAAATAAATAAAAATGAAAAAAATCTTACATTTTAAGCTTAATTAGATATATAGGTTCTATCGGTCTTTCTGCCTCTAGACGCTATTCTCACATACATTTTCTTACAAATTATTGTATGTGATGTCTTATCTTGGCTCTCAACTTAATTGGATCTAGATTCAACTAAAAATACAAATTTCTTGGAAATCCTTTATTTTCTTGATCACATTATTTGATGTAGGAGTGATAAATAAATGTGGTTGGCCCTGTCTGGCGGCAGCCCCGATAAAGGGATACGGAGAAGAGCAACTTTGCTTTCATGCCTGCTTTCCTTCACTCTTGCTGACAAGTTCATCCATCCCTTTCCCATGTTCTTCTTTCACAGATATTAGATACCACTTCTTAAGGTTTTCAAGGATCAATGAAGTTCAGCAGGTCTCTATGAATCCTCTAGGCCTCAGTATAAGATTGAGGATACTGAGAGAAATACAGCCTTGTAGAATGAGAGTGTACAATGAGATTTGTCCTGTCCAACGGGAGACAAACATTGCTGAACTGTCATGCCACATCTGTTAGGTTAATCTAAAATTTTTTTTCTAGACAGAACTTTATTCAAACACTTACTTCTTTATCCTCTTGAATTTTAGGCCTGTGGTAGCTCACATGCAAACCTAAGACAACTCATGTTTAAATAACTCTTTCATTGCATTAAACTTACTAATATAAAGTATTTGAATTTTAACAAAGTATTCTATTATAATAATCTGCCTCACTTTTATTTGTATTATAATCTGTCTTCAATGTCACTAGTTAAGTGCTGGCTGCATACCTCAGTGATTAAGAGTATGTACTGCTCTTGTAGAGCATCTGAGTTTTGTTCCATTGATTTGGCATCTTTCAGTGCCTTTCCCTTATTTTATTCTCTCTCTCTCTCTCTCT
>BDUI01000053.1:376720-405907 GCA_002335545.1 Apodemus speciosus | reverse complement strand
GTTATTTTGCATGAGATTATTGACTAGTGAATCATATAGCAACTTTGAATAACTGTTATTGTAAAATCATATTAAAACAAATTTCAAAATTATTGATTCAGTTGACAGTAGTAAATTTAAAATCTAGGCACTGAAATAATACTTGCAATTAAAAATTTTATAAAATTCCATATATATAATTGTGTGTGCATGTGTTTTGTATGTGTGTGTGTGAGTTCTGTGACCCTAAAAAAGGATGCCRTATGAAGACTACATAGATAGTCTTTGTATACCGAGTGTTGTAATATATCTGTTAGATTATTTCTGAACAAAAGTATTTATTTAAATAAATTTAAACCATAGGACTACTCATTCATCCCACAGAGTCATAGACAATCAAACATAAATCATGTGCCAACTGTAGGAGATCTTCCCTTATTTTTTGGTCAGGAACAGCCCAATAAATTACCAAAACTATTTAGTCCATTATTATTTGTATGGGTTGCCTCCCAGTAATTGAAGATAAGATCACATGTTCATATTGTTGAAGACACAATGTACTTAAGACAGCACATAGAGTAATCGAGCTAGAATTTACATGGAAGCTGTCCCTTGGAGAACTAGCTCTTATCATATCCGAAGGAACCATGTAAAATTTTAAGCAAGAAAATAAATCAATATTCCTGCTCATTCATAAAACTGTAGACATTTTTTGTTTTTTTTTTTACTGTAGACATTTTTTTGTTTTTTTTAACTGTAGACATTTTTTTATGTATTAAGTAATAACTTTCCTTCATAGTTTATTGAGTATATTTCAAACACCATAAAATCATCACTTTAAGATAGGCAACTGAGGATACTATAGTAAGTACACTCACAAAGTTGTACAACTATCAATATCAGTATCTAACAGAGTATTTTTAAACATTGTGTGCTGAAATACACTAAACCATTATTGGTATATTTGTCCATCATTCAACTACCTGGAAACCAGTTATTAAATTGAGGTGTTCAAACATTTATTTGTTCTTGCTCTCTCATATGAATAAAATGGTTGTGTTAACTTTCAAACTATTTTATTTTAATTTAAATAAAATTTTAATTAAAATATAATTCCATCACTTGAGTCTTTTTTTTCCAGAACTTATCAAACACCATCCCTCCAAATCTTTCCACATCCTCCCAAGTCTCAAATTGATAGTCCATTCCCCAATTATTAATGCTACATATTCATAAATATATAAATATTATATATGCATAATATTCCATAAATATATGTATGTATACATATGTATGTGCAACTATATAAATGCAACCTTCTAAGCCTTTTTGTTATTTATGTTTACGTTAGGTTTTTTTTATATGACCGTGTTGTCTTTGAAAGGATTAATTATGGGCTCATCCTTGGAAAAGATTAATTTTACATCAATCAGAAGTTATAAGCTTCCAATCATTTCTTATCCTAAAGATACAACTTCATGAGATTTACCCTCCTTGCCACATCAGCATACATACTTATATATATTTATCATTCAGTAGTTATTTATGAAGCCATTTCTAGGAAAGTTTCTTTCATAGCAGACTTCCTAATATTCTGGCTTTTACAATTTCTAAAGGCCATATTCGATGATATTCCTTGGACTATACATGCACTAATTAAATGATGTTATAGGTTGTATGTTCTTCTGCTCCTTTTTTGTTTTGTTTTGTGTTTTGCTTTGTTTTGATTTTGATTTTCTATTCCCTTCCCATTGGAGATCTCTTCTTCTTTTGTGAGTCTTCCTTCAGATCACCTGACCACTGCTATCCCCTCTCAAGGATCCCTTCCCCCTTCATGGTTGTGTTCCTATTCATTCAGGTTGTGTACTCACATCTGACAATTTGGAACAATAAATCACAGGTCAGAGAAAACCTTGGACATTTTTATTTCTATGACTAGGTTATCTCACTCATTAAATGCATGGAATTGGAGAATATCATGCTGAGTGAAGAAATCCAATCACAAAAGAACACTCATGGTATGCACTCACTGATAAGTGGATATTAGCCTAGAAGTTTGGAATACCCAAGACACAAATGATGACCAAGAAGGAGGAAGAGCAAAGTTTGGATCCTTGGGTCCTTTGTAGAAAGGGGGAAAAATCCACAGAAGGAGATACAAAGACAAAAGTTGGAGCAGAGTCTGAGGGAAAGACCATCCAGAGACTATCCCACCCAGGGAGGCATCCTATATACAGTTACAAAACCCAGGCACTATTGTGGGTGCCCACAAGTGCTGGCTGACCTGAGCCGGATATAGCTATCACCTATGATGTTCTCCTGGTGTATGACAAATACAAAGGGGGACACTCTCAGCCAGCCATTGAACTGAACACAGGGTCCCCAATGGAGGAGCTAGAGAAAGGACCCAAGGAGCTGAAGGGGTTTGCAGCACCACAGGAGGAACAACAATATAAGTCACCCTGAACTCCCAGAGCACCCAGGGACAAAACCATCAACCAAAGAGTATACATGGAGTTGAGCAGAGGATGGTCTTGTTAGACACCAAAGGGAATATAGGCCCTTATTCCTGGAACTACTTGAGGAATACCAGGACAAGTAAGTGGGGGTGGGTTGATTGGGAAAGGGGAGATGGTTTATGAGATTTTCAGGGGAGGGGGAGAACCAGGAAAGGGGACAACATTTGAAATGTAAATAAAGAATATACCTAGTTTTTTTAAAAAACTTTCTAAACACATTTATTTACCATTAAATTTCAGATGACTAGTGTTCCATTTTGCATATATGTCATGTTTCGATTGCCTATTAATCTATTGAAGGCTATTTAGCTGTTTTTTCCCATTTCCTAGATACTGCTTGAATAATCAGTCCCTTGGTTAATTTAAAGTACCTTTCATTATTTAATTTTTTTTTCTTGAAAACAGTCTTGTCTCACATCACACGTCCCAGCCAGGTTCTCCTTTCCTCTCCATCCACTCATTTAAGCCATCATCTTATCTCCTCCTTTCTCCCTGAAATCCACTCCTTCTTTGTATTTACTCAAAAATGAGCAGGCCTCCATAAAAAGACAGCCAAAATATACAAAACAATTAAAAAAAGAAGAAGAAGATGAGGAAAAAGCCTTCATGTCAAGACTGGACAAAGCAGCTCTTGTAAGGGGAAAAGGGTCCCAAAATCGGGCAAAGGAGTCAGACACTCTTCAGCTCCAACTGTTAGGAGCACTACAAAACATCACCTTAACAGTCATAATATATAAGTAGAGGRTCTGGTGCAGTCCCCTGAAGGACCCATCCTTGCTCTTTCAGTTCTGTGAGGCCATTTGAATTCTGTGTGTTGATTCAGTAGGCTTTTTTCTTCTGGTGTCCCCAGGCCCTCTGACTCCTACAGTCTTTCTTCCCCCTCTTCCATGAAGTTCCCCAACATCCAAGGGGGATGATCCAGTGGAGACCTCTAATTTAAATGCTCTCTTTGCATAATGTCTTATTGGTCTTTGCAGATTCCCATCTGCTGCCTGAGGAAGCCTCTGTAAAGAAGACTAGACAAAGCAGAGATCTGCTCAGGCAAAACATGCTTAAATGTACGGGTAATGGTTCTATTCAGGTATCAGCTCATTCTCTCTTCAATGAACTGGCTTGATCCTGTCCCATGCAATTCTGGCTCATCATTTTTCAGAAAGCAACCGTCTGTAGCAGGATCAGCCTGGGTAGTTTAAGGGTCTCTATAGGACCCTCTCAGACAACAACAATGCAGCCCAGTCCCAGTACCCGAAGCCTTACATGACTATGAAAAGATGGCCCATTTAGACTGTATCTTACATTCCTTGGAGGGTTTTTTAGGTTCACCCTCATAGATTGTTGGAAGTTTATACTGATTTATGTTTTTCACACCACCCACTCAGTGTTCCCAGATCCCAGCTGGCTCTTCTTGCAAACTATTCCTACATCATTTTTAGCTCACCTCACCTGATGACCCCCACTCTTAACCATCTTCCCTTTCCAAGGGAGATGTACCCCTTGAACCCTCCCCTTTACCTTACCTCTCTGGATCAGTGATTACAGCTATAATAGACAAATAATATAGACAGCAATTTCAGAGATGGTTCAACACATAAAAATTAGCAAATAAAATCCACCATATWAATAAATGAAAATAAAAGGAAACAAAACAAAACAAAAATCATGATTACCTCGTTATATGCTGAAAAAGTCTTTCACCAAATCCAAAACCCCTTCATGATAAAATCTCCTGGAGAGATTAGTGATAAAACAGACATCCTTAAACATAATAAAGGCAATTTATAGCAAGCCTATATCCAGCAGAAAATTAAATGGAGAGAAACTCAAAGAAGTACCACTAAAATCAGGAAAAAGACAAGGTAGTTTACACTCCATGTCTATTTAATGTAGTACTTAAAGTTTTAGCTAGAGCAAAAGAGAGCTGGAGCAGTCCTCTTATATACAAATAATTTTAAGGCCTTTTTAAATCCTGAAATACTTTCATTTCTCAATTAAGTATAGTAAATAGTTTTGAACATACAATAAATTAGGTTGTCAGCCATAATCTTTTGGAACTTTGGATTTGTTGCACCAGGCTCTTCTGGATTTCACAGATTCTACTGAGAAGCCAAATGTTGAAATATCCTTTAAGTGTCTTTTGTATTTTCACCTAAAGCTTTCAATATTTTGTTGTAATTGTCCTATATATTTAGTATTTTTACTATGATATACCATGAAGTTTTTTTTTTTTTTTTTCTGGTATTCTCTAGTTGTGTATTCTGGGGTCATATATACTTCTCATATCTTTCCTTAGTTTGGATAATTTTTTTTTGTTCTATGATCTTATTAATGATCAATTCTATACAGTTCTATACAGTTTTATACAGAGCTTCTCATTCATCTATGCCTATTACTGGCTGGATTTTGTGCCAACTTGATGCTAGCCAGTCATCAAAGAAAAAGGAGCCTCAGTTGAGAAAATGCATCAATGAGATCCAGTTGTAAAGGATTATTTCTCAATTAGTGATCAATAGGGGAGGGCCCAGCCAGTTGTAGGAGATGCCCTTCTTGGGATGGTAGTCATCGATTCTTTAAGCAATCAGGCTGATGAAGCTGTGTGGAGCAAGTCAATACATTGCACTTTTCCATGGCCTCTACAGTAGCTCCTACTTCAAATTCCTGCTCTGCTTAAGTTCCTGTCCTAACTTTCCTTGGTAATGAAAAGCAATATGGAATGGTAAGCTGAATAAATCTTCTCTCAAGATCCCTTTTCCCAAGTTCCTTTTAGGTCATGGTATTTTGTCACAATAATAGAAATCAGCTTATATTTTCAAGATTTTGTCCTCTGATGCTGTCCTATATTTCCTACATTTCTTTCCTGTGCTATTTTAAAATTTTCACATCCTTTGCCTATTTTGTCTACATCCTCTACTTTAAGTACTGATATTATATCTTCTGCGTAATATATTCTACTTGTAAATTTTCTCCTTTAATTTTCTATTTGAGATATTGAAATTTACAATTCTATCCTTATTTAAGTTTGTGTTKTCAAATATTTCTGTATTTTATTGAATTCAATTTATAAATGTTGAATTATCTACATAATTTAGAATAGCCATGTATTTGTATTTTCTTGGACATCACTTAAGTTCTACATTCTTACTCTTTTGAAGCTCAACAAAGTGTTGATATTTTCTTTAAAACCCTTGACTTTGATGAAGTTTATGATTGTTCTCTTAAATTTACCTTTTATTTAATCTATGTAGTTCTTGTTGGACACCACTTCTATAACTCAAGGGACTTTGATGACATATTCTCCCTTGAACATTCATGTTGTTTTGATTTTGGCAATTTGACCTCTGCATGAAGATTTTTTCTTTGATTGTGTGTCTGATGTTGTAATGTGACTTTCCTTAGATGAGACTACTAAAATCTAACCACGTGGTTCACTAGCCAAGTAAAACTTGTGAATGAGCTTTTTAATTGGACTCTGCAAAGATGGTTCTTAAATATTGGGTCTGGAGCTAGGATTATGTGTGCAGAGATGAGAAGGGGAAAAAGTATCTCACTAGTCAAAATTGACGTTTGAGCAAAGCAAGTTTAGAAACCACAGCTCTGTACCTAGGACTGTGAGTATGAAGATAGCTCAAATGAGTTTTGGGGAGGGGAGTTTGACAGGTTAAGATAGAGAAGAAGGGACTTACTTTGAAAAGGAGACTATAATTTGAGGGCCTGGAACTAGGTTTTTTGGTTAACCTGCATTATGTAACTTAGATTCATATGTTTATAAGTCCATCTATATTGTAGGTCATTGAAGGGTTTTATATTATTTAATTTTACTCAATTAAAGAAATTATGAATTATTTCTACTTCTTGGCTGCTGGTAGTTATGCTGTTATAGTCACTGTCATCAATAATGATTAATTGGATGACTTAGTTCAAACATACTATTAGATCAATGAATGTTTAGTTGTAGTACACATATGTTAGGTTCATATGTGATCATAATTTCTTTCAAATTCTTTCCTACTGGAAGTCATATTTGAATTTAGAGAAGGGATAACCATAGATGCTACAAATAAATTTAAGAGAATTCTGAAACTCAAATTGCAAGGATTTCAGTCTCATACAAATTAAAATCTAAGGGAAAGTTATWCTAAATGTCTAAATATACAAAAATATTTTATGATTTGCTTGTTAAACAGAAGGAACTTGCATAAAGCATCAGCTGTTTATTTAAAAGTTGCTTACAAAAAAATCAACTGAGAGGAATATCAGAAGAGCAGCTTATTATAATTGAAAGCAAATGATAGAGGAAATTGTCTTCCTGAAATTGAGTCATTTTAAAGTTCCCCCAGTGATTATTTGATGGAATCTACATATGCAGAAAGCTCATAACTAAAAACCTTGTGCTTCTACTGGTATTTTATAACCCAGTGAATCTTCAAACCTTGTCTAATATACTTAGAACTAAGGTTGAAATATGAGCTGACAAACACTATTTGAGGCCCAGAGTCTTAGAGATAAGAAGGATTTGTTCACCAAACTACAAAAAAATGATCCACTGATTCTGCTCCTGAATAAACAATGACTCATCTAGTTACATATTCAAATTCTTAAGATTAATAATCTATGCCATGTAGGACTTTATTCTTAAAGGAGATGTGTGTCTTTTAAAAAATATTAAATATATGGGGAGGCTAGAGCCATGAGGCAGAAGTGAGTGAATGGGTGGAGGAGCTCCCTTATAGAGACAAAGAGGAGGGGACAGAGGAGGATAGGGGGATCTGTGTAGGTGTAACTGGGAAAGATAGCATTTAAAATATAAACAAATAAAATAATTAATAAAAATATTAAACACATTACATATAGCATTATAATAAATTGCTTGCATTTAATAATGCTTCTGTACATTTCTATTTATAATTACCATTATTTTAATCTTATTATTTTAAGGAGAATATTGCAAATGTGTGTTTAGTGCTTTCAAAATTCCAATTTAAATGTTATTTGCTTTCATCATTATTGATGTTTAATTTATAGAGTTTTTCATTTCTCTTTAACACATGGAGATATTTGGTTATGAAAGGGATAGTTCAATAGGCACTGCAGAATATTTTGTTATTTAGGGTCAATATGTACCAACTTCAAGGGTGTGGTTGCTTATCAAGTCATGTATTTTATTGAGTTAGTGTCAGCTTTTTTAATACCATCTTTTAAAAGATTCTTAATATACTTTGACTTGAAAAACTTATGTACATTAACATTTTTCTTTCTGGTTTATTTTATTATATTTATGTAATAGTTTATGTGCTCATTTGTTCATGTGCCCGCTAAATCTAAAGAGAGCATTGGATCTCCTAGAGATGTTTACACATGGTTGTGAGGCATCAGATTAGATGCTAACAGTCTTATTCAGGACCTCTGGAATAGCAAGAAGTTTACATTTGAGTCATAACTTTAGCCATGTTAACAATTTTTAAATTTTTTTGAGATTATAACATAAGTACATAATTTCTAGCTTTCCTTCATATGAATCCTCCCTTATACCTTTCTTTCTTGTTTCTTGTACATATACATATATGTATACATATTAAAATACTTAAATACACCATGATATGTTTGTATAATATTACTTAAATATTCCCATGACTGACGTTTTGGGTATTTTTTAATAGGTTTTATGTGAAATGTGACTGTTGTGTTATTTAGGTATGGAAGTTATGCTCATTTACTTCAAAAGTAGAAAAAAAATTATGTTTATTTGCTTGCGTTTCAAAGCCCAGACTTAAACAGTAGGGCAATTGGTCATGAACACATAATAGATTTACATTCACTTCCCAGTTCTGGGATTACAAATATGTGCCCCCACACTCATTTTGTTCATATCTTTTCTAATTGAAAACATAACTCCTCTTATATAACTTCATATTTGAAATTTAAAAACTGTGAATCAAATATAGACTTCCTTTAACTCCAAATGCTGCTATTATTTGTTGATTTCTTTTTGTGAAAATCTTGTTTGTTTTTCAAGGTGTTTAATCCTGCGAAAATTGGTTGAAAAATTAATGCCAATTTTGCATACTTTTCTCTATTATCTATAAGTGCAACTATTGTTTCTTTTGTTATTTTATGTTTACTATGAATACTCCTTTTTATTACTATTACTTTTAATTGTATACCCTAGTCATTGCTCCCTTCTTGATCTGCCTTCCCACAATTCCTCATCCCATTCGTCCTCCTCCATCTTCAAAAGAATGTCTTGCCAACCAGGTCTTCCTACTCCTAGGGGACTCAGGGTTCTCTCTTTTTTTTTTAGGTTTTTTTTTTTTTTTTGAGACAGGGTTTCTCTGTGCAGCCATGGCTGTCCTGGAACTCACTCTGTAGACCAGGCTGGCCTCGAACTTAGAAATCCACCTGCCACTGCCTCCCAAGTGCTGGGATTAAAGGCATGTGCCACCACTGCCCGGCTGAACTCAAGGTTCTCAAGGGTTATGTATGTTTTCTCCTGTGAGGCCAGATTAAGCAGCCCTCTGATGTATACATGCTGGGGACCTCAAACCAGCTAGTGTATGCTGTCGTAGCACAGTTTCTAGGAGATCTCAGAGGTCAAGATTAGTTGAAACTGCTAGTATTCCTATGGAATTGCCCTCCTTAGCTTCTTCAAGCCTTCCTTAAGTCAATCACAGTAGTCCCCGACCTCAATCCAAGGGTTGGTTGTAAGTATTTATGTCAGCGAGCTGCTGGTAGGGCATTTAAGAGGACAGCCATGTTGGCCTCCTGTCTGTAAGCACACCATAGCAATGGCACCTGACAATAGTCAGGCCTTGCAGCCTCCTCTTGGGTATCCCAGGTTGGTCCAGTCACTGAACTTCCTTTTCTTCAGTCTCTTCTCCATTTTGGTCCCTGCAAGTGAGAAGCTGAAAACAACCCAGATATTCCACAATGGAAGTATGTATACAGAAAACGTGGTTGATTTACACAATAGAATACAACTCAGCTATTAAGAACAAGGACATGAATTTTTCTGACAAATGGATGGAACTAGATAATATCATCCTGAGTGAGAGAGTGGGAAAGTCTAGTGGAGTGGGGATGGGGGAATGGGAACATCCTCTTGGAGATGGGTAAGGAGGAATGAGATGAGGAACAGTCAGAGGGTGGACCTGGAGAGGGATAAATGGTTGGACTGTAAAAAATGATCAAATGATAGTAATAAAATAAATGAAAAATCTATTCAATAATCTATCCCTATTTGTCTAATTTCCATAACATTTCTACACCCTCTCTTTTTCTCCACCCTCTTCCCTTTATCTAAGAAAAAAAAAGGGATGAAGAAGAAATGAAAATAGAACTCCCCGAGTCTAAGGTTCCTATTTTATTTCCTCCCTGTCCAAGACCATAATTATTTGTTATCATTTTCTAAATGACAACATATCTATAAGACATAAAAAGACCAAAACCATCTATCCCGACTTAAGGGACTGGGTTGATAATCTTATGATTGCTTCCTGTTGAATTGGGATAAAGAATACATTTTGGAGAGCCCAAAATGAAATTGGAAATATGGTCTAATCAAAGGAAAGCTAGCTGTCATTTGTTGTTTAGTTGCTAATTGCTGAGAAAGTTCATGGCTTAGCTGAAGTCTTGATTTTAATCATCTGAAAGACTGGATAAGCAAGCTAGCTGTTCTGAAAATGTCTGGAAAGCAAGTGTTTAGAGGAAAGAGCTTTAATGATTTTGAGCTATGATAAAGGCAGAGAGCTAGAACAGCAAGTCCTGGCATCTGGAGCATGCTGGAGGGTGAATCCTGTCAGGGATGACCTCTTGAAATATTCAAGCCTTACAACCAATACAAAGCTTTATAAAGACATTTCTATGGATTGTGCAAGGTTCACAGATCATTTAAAGAATATCAATAAAGAAAGACAACTCTCTTTCTTTGAAGGCTAGTTTGATCATATTATCAGACTGCAGTATAAATTTCTATTCATGATATCTAAAAGGATTATATGTAATAATAAATCATGAGAATTTTGTAGCCAATAATAGTTACTGGCTATATATAAATATTTAAGTCTTAGCTGGTTCCAGAGCTGTCCCCTTGTAGCGAGATCAGTCTACACATTACCTATCTTGTTGACCTTGTCAATCTTTCTCTTCTTGTCTGTGGTTAAGGCCTTCAGGGTGTCTATCTTTGTTATGTCTGATTTTTATCACTTTGGAAGGAACACATAGCTTTTCTTTTTCTGTGGAAATAGGCATAACCTCTCCCCCAGGGTAACCCATTTCCTCTTTTCCATTAGGAGGTTAGAGCATCTTCAAAATTACCAGGCTGGTTTCATTTAGCATTTTTTCCTGTAGTCCAATGTCTTTCAGCAGCCATAGTTCTTTGTTCACTAGCATTCAAAAACTTAAGGTTAATAAACCTCTGTGCAATGTATCTCTGGGTATCTTTGTTAAAATTTTTGTTTGTTAAGCATCTCTCCTAAAGTAAGATTCGATCTTTCCACAGTTGCTTGCCCTGTAGGACTGTGGAGTGTGCATGTTCTATATTATAATATTTAAAAAAATAAATTGCTTCACCTTATTAGTGCCATGTGCTGGAGCATTGTCAGTCTGAATTTGTATGGGTATTTTCATAATGACCATAACTCTTAACAAATGCATATTACCGAATAAATCTAAGACAGTTGCCCATTGAAATTCCGAATGTGTCAATTGTATGATATAATTAGTTTAGTTTGCTAAACTGTAAAATGAAACATACCCATTTCTCAAGGTTCAATTCTGTGGGTATGCTTAGTGTTACTTCCTGTAGATGATGGGGTTTGGTTACATAAAGTACAAGCAGGACATTTCCTCACCATTTTCTTGGTTCATTGTGAATTGATAGAAAAATTTTTTTTAAACATTTGTTGTTAATATAATATATTTTAAATAAAATTCTGAAGCCTCCAGTATACTGCCTATCAATAACATGTAGATTTCATTATTACCTTCAGCCAAAGGGCCTGGAAGACCTGAATGGGATCTGGTATATTATATATGAATGATGAGTGTTATTGGCACCCCCATGTTTGGTGCCTATATAATAGGAATTGGCAATCCTAAGAAGCCCATATAAAAGACACAGTATCCAGATATTTTATTTATAAGCCAGATGCCTAGGTTGGGCAGATCTAGGGCTGTACTTGCTTATTTCCCATCTATACTGCCCCTTACTACTTGCTGTTTCTCCTGGCCTTGTAGTTCTTGTTCACTTTGGGTTAGTTGCCTTCTGTCTTCCTCTTCTTCTCTCTCTCCTTCTACCTGTAGCAATCCCTCCCCTTCCCACCCCACACAAAATTCCAGTCTCAACATTTGGCTTCCATGGCCCAGTTGCAGGCTSTATCCTTCAACTTCTAGTTAAACTGGGGAGAACTTTCATATGTCATCACTTTCATGTGTTAGGACTTGCTTGTTTTGGACAAACACATCTTAAGGAAACCATATTTAGCATTAAAATGCAAGCATCATCAGCCAATCTATTACAAAGTCCTTTCTTTTATATTATGTTGAAGAAACTTACTGTAAATCTTTTCTATCATTTTTCTACCATGCTCACTGAATCTACATACTTTTCTAGTTTTATACCTCTGCTTTCAGTGAAAGGTGATATAGCATGTTATTTTAAAAAAATTCAAATTATTTCCTGTTTTTTGAGATATTTTTTCTTAACTTCTTCAATAACTTAAGAAATGTAGAGTAGGTGAAGATTTTCCATGTAGTTTAATACTAGTAGTACTTCTGATATAATTCCTCTGTGGTCCCAGAAAATGGTGATTTTTGTTGTTGTTGTTATTTTTTTATAAAACAATTACTTACAATTTCTTGAAACACATGGAAAAATTTATATTTGATTGTGATTTTTATGTATGTAAAGATATGTGTATGTACATATGTATACATGTTTCATATATGTACATATATGTACATATTATACATATATATGTATATATATGTATAGGTAATCATTTCAACCCAAACAAAATAGCTTTCCTAAAGTCAAGTTTTGCTCAGTTAGGTAGAGTGGAGCATTAAATTAATAGAAAAATACAACAAACACAAGCCTATATCACACATGGCTTTATAGTATGGACAGATTCATTTCTATCTTGTTAGACTGGATGTGTAATGTTAATTTCTTTGACTGAAATATAATTTTTTCTTTACCTCAGAGTGGCCTCAGGCTTYCTTCCTTCAGAATCAAAGCTATTCTCGAAATGATCAATAGTCCTCTTTCCTCTGAGCCCAAATATAGACACAAATATCTCAGGGCTATAGCACAATAATTGTTTGTAACACTTTGAAATAGAATCTAGGAAGACACAATTCTGTTCTTTGGAAGAACTCAATACAATTGTTCAAAATCATTAGGCATGCAAATGATATGTACCCCTTCTTTACCTGAGCATGGAAGTCAGAAATTAGAGGAAACATTAAAAATATAGTGGTGGCTGGAGATGTTGCTCAGCAATTAAGAAGAGTGGATGTTCTTCCTGGGGGACTGGGCTTAATTCTCAGTGCCCACAGAATGGTTCAGGGCAATCTGTATTTCCAATCCCTGAGGATCTAATACCCTTCAGTAGTTTCAACTAGAGTAACCATGCACAGAGTACACAGACATATATATATATATATATATATATATATATATATATATATATATATATATGCTTGCTAAACTCCCTTGCACAGAAAATAAATATTAAAAAAAAATAAAATACTGATAGTAATTTAATGGATAGCAACAAGGTACAAACATGTCAGTTAAATTCAATAAGTTTCTTTCTGACAAGAGAATGTATATTATCAAGTGTGGTCTAAATTGAAAGGGATGTAGTCAAAAAATTAAATAAAGAACTATAAGAAAAAGCATGTATTCATATTTATAGCATTCTATAGTTTGACTTTATCTCTCTTCCTAAAATGCTCACAAGCAATTGCCACAATTACAGTTACATACGATTACAATTACATACAAAATGCATGCTAGAAAACATAAGAGAAAGCAGACTTAATGAATATGTAACATMCAAAGTAACATAAGTATGATCAGTATTTTTTCATGCCAAAGTAATCTCACACTTTCAAAATATAATTAGTGTAAATAATTAGCACTTCAGAATGTTTGACTAACATCGAAGAGTTCAAGAGTTCAATTGAAATGTTCCAACTCATAGCTGATAATTTGTTTCCCCGTTAGTTTTGATGCTAAAATACTACTTTAGGTTCTATTAATTAGGCTCCTTGAAAAGTTTTGCCTCTAGGAAAACAGCTTGTTTGCTTGCATCATATCCTGAAAATTAAATAGTTCTCATTACAATAAGCCTTTAAAGTTACATGCCCTCAGGCAATATTTTTAAGGAAGATTCAAAACAAAATCTGTTAAGGAAAACATGAAGTTCAGGAAACTCAGTGTAGACAAATCCCTATGGAGCTTAAAAATTAGTATGAAATAGGCTCATATCTTCACATTAGAGGAGAATCATGTCACATTTAATTTATTACGGGTCACATAACCAACACATGCTTCTTTATTTATCTCAAACTTATATCCCTATAAATTTAGAAATTATTTCTTTAAATGTTTTAATCAAATAAATGTGGTACTTTGTAATCATATTAACAATAAAAGTTTGTACTTAAAATTTGTGTAACCTAGGATACATTGCACAAATTCAGGTCTTTATTAAATCTAGTGAATTTTACATTTTCTTACTAAATCTGTACTTGTGTTCACTGTCAGGAACCGTGTTTTGATTTGTTTTCTTATTCTCCGCAGATGTGAAATTGTTAAATTTTCCAGTGGCCTTCTAGATTTTGCTTTTGCAAAAAAGGATAAAAAATATCCTTTTGTAAATTGGGGACATACATGCATATTTTTCTGTAATAATATCTTGCTTCTGTGCATGAGATTGCCCAAATATTTCAAACACTAAAAAAAAAAAATAATACTGACTATCATGCCAAGATATATGAACATCTTCAAGATGAACCTGAAATAGAAAAATTTGATTCATGTTTTCCCTATTGCCATGAAAAGATACACCTTTAAAATGAAATAAGGTAATTATTTTGGGGGAAGTATTTGAAATGAAAAAATATTATGTTTGAATTAATTAATTGTATTCTTACCTACATATATTTGTAAAATATTTAGATGTGTCAAGTAATTCTTCATGTTCAGAGAAGGACTGTGAATATAGAGACATGTCCCTTGGGAGCATTTCTGGAAAAGGAGTCAATAGCAAAACTGAATTATTCATTGTATAGTAAATCATTTTCAAAAAAATACATGATTAAGTAATAAAAACATTCTATAAAATAACTAATGTTGGTTTTCTATTTATTTCATCATCAATGAGACAGGAGTATTTAATAAAAATATTTATCATATATTTAAAAATGTATTTATTGTATTTTAATTGTATGGCTATTTTGTTTACATGTATTTATTTACCCAAAATTAGATTCCTAGGACTTGGAGTTAAGGATGGTTGCGAGCCACTGTGTGGGTATTGGAAATTGAAACCACATCTTCTTGAAAGCAATAAGGGTACTTTCCAGTGAGTCCTTTCTACCTGGACAGACTGCTAGCTAGTCTGCTACCCTGAAGACACCACATCCTGAGGCATCCCAGGAGATCCACTGCACTCAGAACATCTGGTAAATACCCACCCTATGTCCCACAACTGTTGCTAAAAGCCCAGTGGACTCAGGACACATCACCCTCCACCTTCCCACCCCAATTCCATTTTCTTTCTGCCCAATCCTTTGTACTGGGACAGACTGCTAGCCAGTATGCTCCCCTGAAGACATCACATCCTGGAGCATCCCAGGAGATCTGCTGCATACAAGGCAACTGGCATCCTAGGAGACCTGCTGCCCTGTGTGCAGCTGACACAATAGCCTGAAGACATCCCAGGAGATTCACTTCAAACAGGGTAACTTAGCAACTGATCACCAGCTTGTCTGCTCCCCTGAAGACACTGTAACTTGAAGGCATCCCAGGAGTTTCTCTGTATACCTTCTTTTCAGCACCTCATGGTACCTTCTCCAAAATTGACCATAAAATTGGTCAAAAATCAATCCTCAACCAAAACAAGAAGATTTAAATAATACTATGCATCCTATCAGATCACCATGGTCTAAGTCTGGTCTTCAATAACAATAAAAACAACAGAAAACACACAGACACATAGAAACGGAAAGACCTCTGCTCAATGATAACTTGGTCAGGAAAGAAATAAAGAAAGAAATTAAAGACTTCCTGGAATTCAATGAAAATGTTGACACATCATACCCATGAAAGCAGTTCTGAGAGGAAAATTCATACCACAAAGTGCCCTGATAAAAAACCTGGAGAGATCTTCCACAAACATCTTAACATCATACCTGAGAGCTCTAAAACAAAAAGAAGGAAACACACACAAGAGGAGTAGACAGCAGGAAACAGTCAAAATCAGGGCTGAAATCAACCAAATAAAAACAGAAAAAAAAAAATCAACAAAACCAAAAGCTGGTTCTTTCAGAGAATTAACAAGATAAATAAACCCCTAGCCAACCTAAAGGTTCCAGAGGCATTATACAAACTAACAAAATCAGAAATGAAAGGGAGATATAACAACAGAAATTAAGGAAATTAAAAAAAATCATTAGATCCTCCTACAAAAGCCTATACTCAGCACAACTGGAAAATCTAGATGATTTTCTAGATAGATATCACATACCAAAGTTAAGTCAAAAACAGGTAAACTATCTAAACAGGCCTGTATCCTATATGTGAAATTAAAAACTTCCCACCCCCCCCCAAAAAAAAGCCCAGGGCCAGACAGATTCAGTACAGAATTCTACCAGACCTTCAAATAAGACCTAATACTAGTATTCCTCAAACTATTCCATAAAATAGAAACAGAAGAAATACTGCATAATTCATTCAATAAAGCTACAATTACTCTGATACCTAAACCAAACAAGGATACAACCAAAGAAGATAACTTCAGACCAATCTCACTTAACACTATTGATGCAAAAATACTCAGTAAAATTCTTGTAAACTACAGCTATGAACATGTCAAAATGATCATTCACCACTATCAAGTAGGCTATATCCCAGGGATGGAAGGTTAGTTTAATATAGGAAAATCCATTAATGTAATCCACTATATAAACAAATTCAAAGAAAAAGTCACATGATCATCTCCTTAGAAGCAGAAAAAGCATTTGACAAACACTCCTTCATGTTAAAAGTATTGGAGATATCAAATCCCTGTGGTTGAATTAGAAAAAAGCTGGAAGAAGCTGAGGAGGAGGATGACCCTATAAAAGGACCAGCACTCTCAATTAACCTGGACCCCCGAGATCACTCAAACACTGGACCACCAACCAAACAGCATACACTAGCTGATATTAGGCCTCCAACACATATACAGCAGAGGACTGCAGGGTCTGGATTCAGTCAGAAAAGATGCACCAAATTCTTAAGAGAGTGGACCCTCAGGAAATTTAGAGGACTGGTGGGGTGAGGGTTCAGGGGGTGGAATATCTATGTGGAGACAAATGGTGGGGAGGAGGTATGGGATGTGGAACGGTCCAGGAGGGGAATTAAACCTGGAGTGTAAATAAATAAATAAATAAATAAATAAATAAATAAATAAATATTTTAAAAAAGAATGCAGTAAGTGCTCTTAACTACTGAGCCATCTCTCCATCTTATAAACAAATTTCACATTTTATAGTAGAATTAAATATAATTTGGTTAAAAAATTTGTACTATAACATGTTATCTAAATCTGAGCACAATTAACATTGCAATTTTTATACATACAATTTGGCTCCATGGGATAGAGTATTGGAGAATAGAACAATTAGTAAATTCCATGCTTTGTTACTTTTCCACAATGTATTGTGTACAAAATGAAAATTATATAACATAAATAGAAAGTAACAGTAATATTATTGGCACTGTAAGTAATGTGCTAAATAATGTATGTCTAGTAATTAAAATATCAGAACAGTGAAAGGTGAAGTGTAAATGCAAAAACAGTCATAATTTAAAACTATCACAAATAAATATAAGACTTAATAAATGGTAATTTCTCCTCAATCTTATAACTATACATGCAGTATAGAATGGATAAAATATAATTATATTAGAACAGAATATTTAGGCAATAATTGGGTATATAGAGTGTAATAACTCATTTTAGAGTCTTAAAACACCAAGTGACCGTCTTTTACCTGTAAAACAGATGATGAAGGATTGAAGAAAACAAGACCATTCACAATTACCCCAAGAATTTTTTTAAAAAATGGAAAAAGCCTATCCAATCAATTGCAAGGTATCTACAATAAAAAATTTTAGAAGCTCAAAAAATATAATTGCAGAAGGTTCTCAAAGATAAAAAGAGCACCAATGTTTACATATTAGGAGATCCAAAATTGAGGAAAACTGTTATTTTACCAAAACTAATTTGCAGATTCAATATAATTTTCATCAGTATTCCATTGACATATTTCCAGAAGTTATAACATAAAAGCCTTCAGTTCCTTTGGGAAGCACAAGGTGCTTCAGGTAGCGGAAGCAATCATGTGGACAAAGAATAATGGTGGAGGTATCTTCATACCAGATTTCTTGTTATACTGAAGAATTATAATACTTATGCAACACGGTACCGTATAAAGGTAACTTATTTCTTCAGATGGAAGGATAAGACATGTACCCAAGCTGTGTGAGGAAAGGCTTAGGCTCAGTACAGAGTGTTTTTAATTATCCCTAGGCCTAGGCCAGGAAACTTTACAATCTAATCTGCAAGCCTGGACTTTGAAGGCTTCAGTTTCTGGCATCTGTCTGCTAAATTTGGCCTAGAGTGTTCCAGGCTCTAGGACATGCTGATGATTAAACACACACTGTTAAGCTTTCTGAACTCTGGCTTGCTGGTTCAACACAGATGTTCTATCTCAAACTTCTCTCCAAGCTGACTGATTCAAATTGACTTCTCTCAGCTTCTGGCAGAATTTCTCTGGAAAGACTGCCTCTGAATTCCATTGAACGAGACTGCTCAGAACTCAACAGTTCTGTTCTGAACTGTACTCAACTGTATTCAAGTGAACAGCACTAAACTGACCTGCTCCAAAATGAACTGTCCAAATTCTGAGAGTTTAACTGTTATCACAGAAGCAAATGCCAATGCCACATTCTTAAGGGTATGAATGTCCTTATGAGGATCAGTTGATGTGATGATCTTTTATAACTGTAGTCCTTATTATCTGCCCATCAAAAATGTCTATTTTGGCATCAAGGATTTACAGTCTGTCAGTCTTATTACCAATCTGTCCTTGAGCTGGTTTGTTGAGCTGTCCCTGTGCAGGGGGCATCAGATTTCTACATCATCTATGTTGCTCTCTTTTTATATCTCTTCCTTCATGGAGTTGGGCCTTTCATGTGGAAGCTTCTCTTACTCAGATCAGATCAGCTCTTTATCAAATTTAATGAAGTCCATTGTCTTTCTTTACCTATGGAAATATAGGTAAAACTTCTTCTCCAATGTAACACATTTCCTGACTTACATTCTGAAGTTAAAACATCTTTAAAGTATTTAAATTGATCTAATTCAGTTTTCATCTTAACAAGTCAATGTCTTTCAGCAACTGTTGCTCTTGCTTCATTGACATTCAAATAATTTAAAGTTAGGAAAGCTCTATTCAGTCTATTTTGAGGAGTTTTTATTCCCCCATTCTGTTTGTCAAGGTACAATTAGATCTTTATGAATTCATACATATCAAGAGCTAGCATATTTTTTTATCTTTTAAACTAGACAGGCACTAGCATTACCTATTTAAATACAGGAACAATCAAGCCATACTACATAAGATTATATACTACAGAAACAATCAAGCCATACTACATAAGATACAGTGCTAGATAACATAAGTAACTATCCATAGTCTGAATTTGAAATAATATTAATCTGAGCTGCCCATTTTTTGTCAAAAATTTCTTCCCCATAAGCTAATGACTATTTTTGCAACATAATGATTTAATCTTCCTATTCAAGCTTCTGGTCTAACATATTTAATTTGTCTACTACTGTTTGTTTGTATTTTGTTTTTGTATTTCCAGATAAAGTTCCAATTCCAACAAACTTCCCACCTGCTAAAGGGGCCAATATGGATTGAAGATTCTCATGAGACCATAGTTTTATTAGCTCCTTTTGTCTTCCAAACCTTCAATTTCAATATTGTTTAATTTCAATTTTGATTTTGTTTCTGGTTATTAATAACAGTTTGCCAAAAAAAATGCCTTTTAGTACTTTCAATTCTCTTGTGTTTTTATATTGGAGCTGCCTTTTCTTTGACATAAGGAAACAATTTAATTTGAGCAATCTGTCTCCCACTTAAAACTGTTCATTTTTCATTACATAAACACTAATCTCAGCCTCTTCCTTGTAGCCTTCATCTACAATTCCAGGATGCACAAGGAATATTTGATATTGTAGTCCACTTACTACTCAAACTATTCATACTGTCTCTCAGGGTAGAAGTCCATGAATTCAGTGGTTATTTTATAGCTTGGAATTCAGGGTGATAGTGCAAGATTTTTACTTATGTCTAAATCTAGGACTTTGCTTCCTTCTGTAGCAGTATCTGTATTAGATCTCTAATACATTTTAGATGAGCTATTCTTCTGCTGACAGTAATGCCTGCCTTATGTTGTTGCAAGTGTTGGAGTATGAGCTAACACCCTTAGAAATTTTTCTTGTGTTTACAGGATTTTCTTGTAGGGAATTTCCCAGGGATTACCTGGTTTATCTCTTGCTGATCTGCATTCATTAGTCCAATGCCTATCCTTACCACATCTTCTACAAATCTTGAAAGACTTCAGTCTTCTAAAAAAAGTCTTTAGGAATGCCTTACTTATAATCTCTTTTCAAATGACCTTTAATTCCTACAATTAAAACAATAGAAATATTGATATCGAGGATCATAGGCCATTGCTTGTCTAATTACATAGTCATTAATGTTAATATCAATAATAGCTATAATCCATACTTCCAGGGATGCTGAACAAGTTTTTAATGTTCTAGAACATTTTTAATATCTGCCTTTGTGTTTTCAAAAGCTACATTTAAAATTAGTAACTGTTTTGCTTCTGGATCGGTTATTACCCTATCTATGGATGATGTTAATCTATGTAAGAAGTAAGTAAAAGTCTCTCTGGAACTTTGAATAATCTTTATGAATGACATATAAATTCTTCCTTGTTCCTCCAAATAAGTAGATCAACGCTAATAATGAACTTTGTATAATAAGAGTCATCGAATTCCATCTGTTGTCTTATATCAGAAAATTGACCTTGACTTATCAATTGGTCTTTATTGATCAACAATTTTAGAGATATAACAGTTTTCTATAGTTACAGCCTCTTCTTACAACTATCTCAGTTATTGTAATGAGAATCAGTTTCCACTTTATTTGCTGTTGAATCTTTTCAGTCTAGGGGATAATCTTGTTTTATGTAGTCCAGTTATATTATATTGGTCCCACATACAATGAATACATTCCATAAGTTGGTCTTGTTTCTTTAAAGTCTTTAAGATTTTGGACTTTAACAGGATTCAAGACTTGTGATAATTTGTGAATTTTCATAGGTTTCTGGCATTTGTTCCTGGGTTCCATGCTAGGTACCTGTCTGTAAGCATACCATAGAATCAGTAATAACATTGGACCTTGGAGCCTCCCCTTGAGATGGATCTTAAGCTGGGCTGGTCACTGTACATCCTTTCACTCAGTCTGTTTTCTATTTTTATCCCTGCAATTCTTTTAGACAGGAACAATTCTGGGCTAGAGTTTTTGACTGTGGGATGGCAACCCCATCCCTCCTCTTGATCCCCTGTCTTTCTACAGGAGGTAAAATCTAAAAGTTCCTTCTTCCCACTGTTAGACATTTCATATTAAGTCCCTCCTTTTGAGCCTTCAAAGTCTCTCACTTCCAAGGTCTCTGATACTTTCTAGAGGTTCCCCCCACCTCTCACTAAACCCAAAGTTTCATATTTACATTTATTCTGTTGGACCTCAGGGTTTCTCTCCTATATAACCCCTGCCCCAATACCTTATTATTTTCCCCTTTTGTCTCCCTCTTCCCTCTCCCACCCAGGTACTTCCCTCTATCTGCCTTGTTTTATTGCTTTCTTCTCCCTTCCAAGTGGGATTGAAGTATCCTCACTTGGTCCCTTCAGCTTGTTAACCTTGAGTTCTGTGGATTATATCCTAGGTATTCTGTATTTTTGGAGGTAATATCTACTTACTAGTGATTATATACAGTRCATATCCTTTTGAGTTTGAGTAACCTCACTCCAGATGATATTTTCTGGTTCCATCCATTTGCCTGCAAAACTCAGGATATCCTTGTTCTTAATAGATGAATAGTATTTAATTGTGTACATCAACTACATTTTTTGTATCCATTCTTCCATTCTGGGACATCTGCATTGCTTCCAGCTTCTGGCTATTATAAATAAGGCTACTATAAACATAGTGGATCATGTATTCCTGTGGTATAGTGGGTCATCTTTTGGGGCATATTCCCAAGAATGGTATATCTGGGTCTTCAGGTAGATATATTTGCAATTTTTTGAGGAAGCTCCAAATTTTCTGAGGACTTCCAAAGTGGTTATATCAGTTTGCAATTCTACCAGCGATGGAGGAGTGTTCCTCTTTTTCCACACCTCCTTGCCAACATGTGTTATCAATTCTGATTGGTGTAAAGTGGAATCTCAGCATCATTTTGATTTGCATTTCTCTGATGACTAAGGCATCTGAACACTTCTTTAAGTGCTTATCAGCCATTCAATATTCCTCTGTTGTGAATTCTCAGTTTACCTCTATATCTCAGGGGACTTTTGGAGGTTAGATCCTTGAGTTCTTTATATATTGTAAACATTACACCTCTATCAGATGTGGGGTTAGTGAAGATATTTTTCTCAATCTGTAGGTTGACAATTTGTCCTATTGACTGTGTCTTTTGCCTTACAGAAGCTTTTGCCTTACAGAAAACTCATGATGTCCTATTTATCAATTATTGTTCTTAGAGCCTGAGACATTGGAGTTCTGCTTAGGAAATTTCTCCCTGTGCCAACAAGGTGGATGTTTTTTCCCACTTTCTCTTCTATTAGATTCAGTGTATCTGGTTTATGTTGAGGTCCTTGAGCCACTTGGTCTTGAGCTTTGTATGAGGTGACAAATACAGATCTATTTTCATTTTTCTATATACAGACTGCCAATTAGATCAGCACTATTTATTGAAGATGCTTTCTTTTGTCCCTTGTATATGTTTGGCTTCTTTGTTAAAGATTAAGTGACCATAATTATATGGGTTTACTTCTGGGTCTCCATTTCTATTCCATTGTTCAACTTGTCTGTCTCTGTAACATACTATGTATTTTTATGAACAGCTTGAGGTCAGGGATGGTGATTCCTTGAGCAGTTATTTTGTTGTTAAGAATTGTTTATGCAATCCTGGGTTTATTGTTTTTCCATAAGAAGTTGAGAATTGATCCTTTCATGTGTATGAAGAATTGTGTAGGACTTTTGATAGGGATTGCTTTGAATTGGTAGATTGCTCTTGGTAGGATGGCCATTTGTACTATGTTAATCCAACCAATCCATGAGCATGAGAGATTTCTCCTTTTTCTGAGGTCTCCTTTGACTTCTTTGCTGAGATACTTGAAGTCCTTGTCATATAGAGCTTCCACTTGTTTGGTTAAAGTTATAACAAGATATTATATATTGTTTGTGAATATTGTGAAAGGTGTTTCCATATTTTCTTTCTCAGACTATTTATTATTTGTATTAAGGAAGGTTAGTGATCCCATTTTTAAAGGAAGTGTCTAACTAAATCATTAAAATAGGTGACATACTAAGATTTGCTATCTCAGAGTCTCGTCCATCATTTCTTATTCTGGACTAGCAGCCACTTGTCTTGGGAGTCTCCTGGGTCACTCTAGGTGTTCAGCTGAATTCCAAGAAATACTGCTTCCTCTGGAGATGATCCTTTGGTAAATTTCTCCTGTGAGGGTTTCTGTCAGTTTTCGCCTGTCCTTTGCAATGTTTCAGTCAGATATCCTCTGCTATCTGAAATGTCGGTGGGCTTCCTTCTTCTACAATCTCATGGGGCACTATATGTAAATGTAATTTTTATTTGCTCAAATGGAAGAATGAAATGAGTGCCATACTCAATTTGTGCAAATACATGGCTTTGACTGAGCCCAGAGTACTTCTATATAATGACACCTAGGCCTAGCTTCTAAACTCCACACAACCTAATCTTCTGCAAACCTGGACCTTGAAGGCTTCAAGCTTCAAGAATAGAATACCATGTGGCCCGGCTCACAATTGCCTTGAACTCAATTTACATTTCAAATGTTAACCCATTTCCATGTTACCCCACCAAAAACCCCCATCCCTTCCCCTCTCCCCTGCTCACTCGCCCTCCCCAATTTCCTGACTTGCAGCCCCTATTCTGGGGAATCAAGGAAAGAAATTTGAGCATGTCCCATTAACAAGTGTAATACATTATATAAAACATTTTCATGAAACATTTTTACTGTATATGAAATACTATGCCTATTTCGTCATTTAATTTAAGACAATATTTCACTGAGTTTCTTACTTTCATCATTCTGCTAAGAAGTTGGACCATTTTTATATTGTTTCCCTACAGATATTATGTTTTATAAGAGCTTACACCATTAACATATAAGGTGCTGTTTATTCCCCTCAAGTTCTGCTGCCTTGGTTGAAGCAGATAAAGCATAATGACAGGTCTARACAAGTAAAAAAAAAATTCCACCTCTTTTTTTTAATTTCTTTTTTTTATTGGATATATTCTTTATTTACATTTCATTTCCCTTTTTCTGGTTTCCCCGCTCCCCAGATGTCCCATATGTCTTTCTCCCTCYCCTTGTTCCCCTATTCACCCCTTCCCACTTCCCTGTTCTGGTATACCCCTGCACTGCTGCATTGGGCCTTTCCAGAACCTGGGTCCACTTTTTCCTTCTTGTTGGACAGCATTTGATAGGTGGATTGTGTCTATGGTKTTCCAAGATTCTAGGCTAATATCCACTTATCAGTGAGTGCATGCCATGTGTATTCTTTTGAGACTGGGTTACTTCACTCAGTATGATGCTCTCCAGCTCTATCCATTTCTCTAAGAATTTCATTAATTCATTGTTTCTAATGGCTGTCCACAATGTTCATAGCAGCCTTATTTATAATAGCCAGAACTGGAGGGAACCCAGGTGTCCCTCAACGGAGGAATGGATACAGAAAATTCCACCTCTCATTAGTGATGATGAGAGTGGAGTAGAGACAGACAGACAGACAGACAGACAGACAGACACACACACACACAGAGAGAGAGAGAGAGAGAGAGAGAGAGAGAGAGAGAGAGAGAGATCCTAATATTTGCTTTAAGGGTAAGTTCACCCAAACATCAGTCTTCATATCCTCATTTGTTGTAGGACCATGAGTTTCAAAATCCTAATAGTCTGGAAAGGAAGCCCTTAGCATATAGGCATTTTGGGATCAGAGTAATATCCCTTGACCAGCCTAATCCTTTTTAAATATAAAAAAAGCAATTTGAAATTGATGATAAGTTAACAAATCAGTCCTCTATCTTCGCAGGCTACTGAAAATGAATATAAATAATACCTAACCCAAAACCATTCTCTTACTCCATCATAAATAAAAGTATACTTTAACTAATATTATGCTAAAGGAATATAGCAGGTTTTATTTTATATTTTGTGGATTGTCCATAGGTGTCCTAGGATGTCATCCAACCTTTCATGTAGCCAAGGATGGCCCTCCAATTCTCAAGATCACTCACGGAGTTCTGAAATGCTGGGTTTCCAGGCATGAATCCTCACACTTCCTAGTTATTATCCATCATTTTCTTGCCATTTTCTCTGATTCTGCACTTTGAGTTTTTATTTTCCTCCTCCTAATACTCAGAATTCTATTTCAAAACCACAATTTGAATATATTATTTTCTTAAAAACTATGCAAATATTTCTGTTACTTTTTCATTTGGCATCAATTTAGTTTAATACTACTCATAACTATGTACTTGCAACATGTTATAAGAAGCTTTATGTCTTTATATGTTGTACTTTTTATTCAGTAACATAATTTTAAATGTAACAAAATAATCCTAAAATTATTTTAAATTTTAATTGCTATTTCTCATGTTCATATTTGGTTATTGATAGATAAAGATTGACTTTATGTGAATATTAATTTAAGTTTTGTTAAAAAGCATCCTCGCTGGCAAAGTGTTAGAAAATTAAAAGTACAAAAATATTCAAAACTATGATTTCCCCCCTCTGGAATCCTGTGTAAAAACTTAATGAAACCTGAGTGATTAAGCCCTTTTTGAATTACTGATCATTCCAAGTACAATGTTTTACAGAATGTTTTATCATTTGCCATATGTCATGTAATTACATAAATGTTGGTGTATGCTTTGAATATGCTGAAGATTAGCAGCATTTCCTGTTTCTGGAAAGAAAATGAGAAATTAATTTGGGAAATGTCAAGTTCAGTTCATGTCAAGATGTTTTTTGTGTCATGATCCATCATGAAAGATTAAACAGATATGTTCTACTAAATAGATCAATTTGAGGCAGCAGCTGTGCCTCACAGTCTTTCATTTGGCAGATTCATTCCACCTGACTTCAGAGAAATTGCTAAGACCATGTTTTCATGGGATGAATATGCTTTTATTTCCTTTGCCCAACTCAGTTCAGAAAGGAAAAGAGAATTATGTGTGTTCCCTTAAAAAATAGGAACGATAGTATTTTATTCACATACCAATAATTACAGACCAATTATTGCCAATAATTAATGTGTATAATTTTAAGATTAATATTAATTTTGAGTATAGAATTTATATTTAACAATTTTGAATAAACACATACTTTTAAATGGACTTATACTTGAAAGTGTACAAAGGAAGATGGTCATAGCCTATGATGTCATAAGCTAATCAAATTGCAACATGGAAAATAGGAGTTGCTCATGATTCCTAGTCAAGGGATACTTTAAAAGTCTTTATCCCATTCTTTGTTCAATAAAAACTCAGCTTATATTATCTGTTATGCTGTGTTTTCTGACAGTATATCACTATATTAGCTTTGATGATGAGGTCATCTTTAATGGGTTTCATCTAATACATTTTTGAGTAGTAGATATATATCTTAAAACTATAGGTGTGAGTTGGTATTTGAACTATTTTGAATATATTTTTTACTTTATTTTCTTAAAATTTGTATTAATAGCTCATCCTAATGGTTTTCAGCAACTCCATTGTCTAGCCTATCAGATATTTTGTAACAATTCATTACATGCTAATGAAAGATAATCTCAACAGCTACACTTATGACATGTGTCGCACTAATTGTTTCCCATGGGTGATTAGCTGTAATATTTCTCATAAAACCAGTGTCTAATGCACACATTAAAAGACCTTATCAAATATTGGAGCATTTGATTGAAGGAGTAGTATTAGCTTCTGATACTAGTGTATGTATTGCTTAAGTTTTTCTTCATGCACATGAGAAAATAGTGTCCTAATGGCAGCAATAAGTAGTAAGCTGTCATCTTTGAATATTTAGAGAAAAATGCTGCTCCCTGTAATGAAGAACACAATTATTTTATTTTCCTCTGAAATATAACAGCAAGACCTTCAGTTCAATAAGCTCATAAACATTATTCTATCTGTAGTTTATTATCCACACATTTTTTCAATTTTTTTCTATAATAGCTTAAATTTCATTATTGTATCTTTGGGACTAAAAACACTTTACATGAAGTACATTCTCCAAGTCATTTCAAAAACTACAAGGACACAATAATTCTTTCATAGGATTTCCAACATTTTAAAGCTCCATTGATTTTGGCCATCTCTTTGGAGAATTCACTCAATCCTCTAATGCAACATAAAACGGACAGAATATCCTGAGAAAATATTTTATAACTAAATATTATAAATGATAAACAGTATATCCACTTACAATATGCACATTCACACACATATTTCAAAGTATATTTTAAATGTCAGAAATATTTGTCGTTGTTCAATATATTGCTTCTATTTGAGTTATATGACCAATACAAAATAATATTAATTTTCCCATGAAATACAAATATACAAGTGACATAGTCCAGTGTTTGTGATTTTCAGAAGAATAGTGAAGAGAGTCTGTCAGAGATTTTCCTAGAAAACTAAATAAGAGGTAACAGCTCAGGATATTTTTCTTTCTTCTCTCAAAAAAACACCACTTTCAAAATCTGTGTAGTTACTAATGTCACAGAGAGAATTAAAATATTATATCTATAGCTCAAAATATGTTTCTGAATTCTTGATCTTGGCAATATCCCAGTATTCAGAAACAAAACTACATTTGATTGGGCCCAATATTTTAAAACATCAAAAAGTACTCATTATTTATCACTGCACTACAAATAATGTGTTTAAAATTTTATAATCATTTAAAAATGCTAGAAAACTAATGATGTATAAATTGGCATGAAGTTATAGAGTACCAGGTTTTACATGGATTAGTTTAAACAAAGAGCATTTGCAAAAAATATCATAATAATCAAAGACAGAAATTCTTGAACAAGAATGCACCTGGGTCTAAAAGTCCTGCATTTACCAGTTTCTAAGTTGGAAAATACTTGCTGTACAAAGAATCTGTGGCTTCTGCATACCTACCTCTCAGCTTACAGAAACGAGAGATATTAATGCTAATATAAACTTCATGTGTTTGCACAATGAATAATAAAGTCCTTCTCCTCCTTTTCAGAATTCATGTCTTCTGTCCGTATGAGATATGAAATAGGAACAAGTTAATGTTGGAGCGGGGGAGTAGTATAAATCCAACTGTTTTACATTTGTTAATATATTTTGACTATTTGTTTAGTTTTACTTTATCCTGAATATACTAGCCCTACCACATGCTAAGTTTCTTGTGGCTTCTGCTAGCATTATCTATCTATCTATCTATCTATCTATCTATCTATCTATCTATCTATCTATCATCTATCTTGTACTGTATCATTCAACTTCTTATAGGTACCTAACTATACAAATACTTGATTTCACACGATTGTATCTATCTATCTATCTATCTATCTATCTATCTATCTATCTATCTATCTATCTATCTAGCTAGCTAGCTAGTTTGTACTGTATCTTTCAACCTCTTATACGTACCTAACTGTATGATTACTTGATTTCACACAATTAAGTGTTCTGTCTGGAGAGTGACCTACTTACATAACAGGTGGTGTTAAACAAATAGAGCATAATTTGGACTAAATCCAAAGTGTAAGGAATAATGAATATATGCTGCTTGCATTTATTTGTGCATGTACAGGAACTATCCATCATTTATAAGGTTTATGCACTTGTTCATGAAAGGCAAGATTTAGGAAGTTAAAGCTAATGTTCAAATTAGTGTTGTGCTAATCTGCATTCTGAAAACCTGAGGTTTATTAATTGGGTGAATGAATATAGCTCATATGAAAAAATCCTTCAATTGTGAAATTGACAGATCTTATTGGTACAATTTTAGTAGAAATTGTCTATGGATTCTTTGGCTGA
>BDUI01000053.1:328610-363241 GCA_002335545.1 Apodemus speciosus | reverse complement strand
TAAGTGACCCAAAAAACTCCACCAGAGAACTCCTACAGCTGATAAACAACTTCAGCAAAGTGGCCGGTTATAAAATAAACTGAGTAAATCAGTAGCTTTCCTATACTCAAAGGATAAGCAGGCAGAGAAGGAAATTCAGGAAAAGAAACTGTTTTAAACTGTATGTAGTACATTCTCTTGGATGGCTTATAATCATAAAGCTGAAATATTCTAGATCATTCTTCCATGATTTCTGTACAATTCAGATATTATATAATATATAAGTTCTGCTCTGTAGTTGTATGTTTAACAGATTTGGAAGACAGATATGGGCATTTGGAGTGGAACTTCTGCTGCTGTAAGAATGAAAGCTAAGCTGTGATATATTCTAGAGTTTATTAAAAGGCTTTGTGAATGTCACTGTTAGGTTAACAGTTTGGTTGTATGAATTGGAAGCCAACAATTTTTGGCAAGGTTGCAAAATTATTAAGCTTTGAAGTCTTGGAATATACTACTGTTCCTTAAAGACCGTTTGCTTTGGTGCTATGGGAGTAATAGTGTTTAGTCATGCAGCCCTTCCAATTAATATAAGATTCTTAGTTCCTGGAATTAAATAATATTCTTTTAAAATTAGTTTCAGTGATTATTATCAGCAGTTAAGAAATATTTTGGCCTCCTTACCCATAACTAATCAGGATTACTTTAAAAATTCATTTTGTTACATTAATGTCAACATTACGTATGTATGTTTGTGTGTGTGTTTGTCAAAAGGCATAGAGAGGTACATGTTGAGTTTATTTAAGAACTATAGGTACCAAAACCACTTATAATTTTCTAAATAATTATTTTTACAACTATTATCTTAGACGCATGAGAATGCAATAATTGTTCTTCACTAATTTGTGTTAAATGATTATTCCTAGCAGTGTTCACCGATGGTATGTTTTTATTTCTATTATAAAAGCTATACAAGGTAACTGGTGATATAAATCAATCATGTAATATTCTGCCTTTCATATTTTAACATAGTTTAACATTAAGATTATAATATAATCACAAAATTTATTCCTTTTCTTTTATCCCTCCAAACTCTTCTATATACCACTCTACTCACTCTCAAATACAGCCTTTGCTCTCATTAATTGTTATCATGTGAACACATGTATATATATATATGTATATATATACATATATATGTGTGTGTGCATATATATACACACACACACATATATATGTGTATATATATACATATATATGTATACATATATATATACTTCCCTACAAATACTTTCTGTCCAAAAAATTAAGAAATCTAGGAGCTGATTCTTTGAGAATATCATAACATTAACAGCATCTTAGCCAAACAAAACAAAACAAAACAAAATATCCAAAACAAAACAACAACAAAAACAATGAAACAAAAAATAAAGAAGAAGAAGGAAAGCAAGAAAGAAAACAACAAAACCAAAATTGAACAGGGAAATGTAGCAGTAGACACCAAAACTTCAAAAATATTTTAAGGATATACATTAAAAACCCTGTATTCCATTAGCCAGAAGTTAGTAACAGTTATTGTTGAGATAAGAAAGACCATGTTTTGTTTAGAAGTATATACATATTAGATATTTGGATTAGGAAACCAATGAAATGCATCAGTTTGGGGTTTAATGGAGCATACTGGAAGAAACATGAAAGACACTGTTGCTGAGGGTAAGTTAAAATGTGGGGGGCTGCATCGAGTGGTTTCAGTAGAGAAGATTTTTGGTATGTTGCTTATAGATCATTCTTGTGATATTTTGGTAATGAGCCTATTTTTTGCCTTGGTCCTGTAAGACCTGGAAAAAACACGGGGGTGCCCAGTACCCCATGCCTCAGAAGGCAACACCCCAAATCACTCAGGAGAAACGGTCTTGATGCAACAGCAAAAGGATTTTTATTCCAGAGGCTCTGGGGTTCACAGTCATACACCACACAGGGGTAAAGGACTGTGAGCCAGGAGTGCAGATTCAGGACAGCTTTTATAGGTTTACAACAAAACCCTTGCATCACAGCCAATCATTCTTTAGCATTGAGAGCCCAAGCAGTGCGAGCCAATTGAATTTTACCACTCCATAGCTTCTAAGCCAATCAGTTTAAATTATCCAAGCCCCGTGCTCCGAAAACCAATCAGTTGTCTATAGAAGCCAGATAGCAACTAGTTAGCTCATTTCTGCTTACAGGGCTAGGGCCATGTACACATTTTCTGTTACAGGGCCAGGATTACATATTAGGCGCTTGGGGACCTGAGCACCTGCCTGGTACGAGCCCTGCAGCCTGCATGGTGACCCCACCGGCCCAGCTGCGCTCGCCCTCGCCCCAGCTGCACCGAGGAGGCAAAACTGGAAAGGACGCTGGGGACCTTCCCAGGCCTGCAGCTCACAGCTGGACATCTCAGGCAGGTGTGACGTGTGCACTCCTGGGCGGCTCAAGGAATGTGACCATTCATCTACTTTCTAACAAAGAGCTGGCTTTTGGGGATCATTTAAGAGTTAGGCAATTTTTAGCCTGTAATTTTCATCCTTTCAGTCCAAAGAGTCTTCCTGGAGCTAAGGTGAAGGTATTTAGATTAATTGCATTGAGAAAGGAAATCTCAAAACAGCCTGGCATAGACTCTGTCTTGTGTTTATATTTATGAGGAGCATTTTTATTATTATTTTATTTAGTTATATTCAAGTCATTGTCTTCCGCCTCTCAGTAGTTTTCCCACCACCGTTCCCCAACTCATTCCCACCCACTTCTTGCCTCCAAGAGGGTCCTCCCACAAGGCCTCCTGTGACCCTAGAGCCTCAAGTCTCAAGGATTAAATGGACATCATAACATCATACCATCAGTAATAGTGTTGGCCTTTTTGCCCTTCCATGAAATGGAACCCAAGTTGGGCTGGTCATTATCCAGCCTTTCCCTCACTCTCATTTCTATTTTTGTCCTTGCAGTTCTTTTAGATAGGAACAGTTCTGGGCTAGAAATTCTGACTGTGGATTAGTAACCCTTTCCCTCCACTTAAGGCCCTGTCTATCTACTAAAGGTTGACTCTTCAAGTTCCTTCTCCCCAGTGATAGGCATTTTGGCTAAGGTTATCTCCAATTAATCCATAGAGTTTTTCTTTTTTTTTTTTTTTTTTTTACCTCCCTGGTCTCCAATACTATCTAGAGGGTCCCCCTACTTCCCATCCCAAATTATCTTCATTCATTCTTTTGGCCTTCTAGGCTTCTCTCATGCCCTCTCCCACAACCTGACCCTGTTCCTCTTTCTCCTCTCCATCCCCTCTCCAACCCAGATCCCTCCCTCCTGTGATTATCTCATCCCCCTTCTAAGTGGAATTGAACCATCCTCACTTGGGGACTTCTGCTTGTTAAACATCTTACTGTCTTTGTTGTATCCTAGGTATTCTGTACTCTTTTACTAATACCCAGGTATTATTGGGTACATACTATGCAAGTCCTTTAGGGTCTGAGTTACCTCATTCAGGATGATATTGTCTAGTTCCATCCACTTGTATGCAAAAGTCATAATGCCCTCATTCTTAATAACTGAATAGTATTCCATTGTGTAAATGAACCACATTTTCTGTATACATTCTTCTGTTGTGGGACATCTGGGCTATTTCCAGCTTCTGGCTATTATAAATAAAGCTGCTATGAATATAGTGGAGCACATGTCCCTGTGGTATGGTGGCACATCATATAGGTATTTGCCCAAGAGTGTTATAGCTGATTGTTCAGGTAGATCTATCTGAAATTTTCTGAGGAACCTTCAGATTGATTTCCAGAATGGTTGTATCAGTTTGTAATCCCACCAGCAATGGAGGAATGTTCTGCTTTTTCCACATCCAAGGCAACTCTTATAAAGGAAAACATTTTTTTTTGTTTAGCCCATTATTATTATAGTAGGAAGCATGGCAGCTTCCAGGTCCAAATGCTGGAGAAGGTCCTAAGAGTTCTCCATTTTGATCTGAAGCTTGCTTAAAACAATTGTGTCACATTGGACAACCTATGAGTGTACATGACACCTGCCTCCACAGTGACACATTTCTCACAACAAGTCCACACCATCTCTGACCAGGCAACATCTACTAATAGTGCCAATCCTATGGACAAGCATGAAAACACATGAGGGCCATACCTATTCAAACCACCACATTACACTTCCTTGTCCCTCACAAGCTTGTAGCCATAAGGGACCCATAAACATTACAAAATACATTTAGTCCAACTTCCAAAGTTCCCCTAGTATGTCAAAGACTTAATATTTGAAAATCCAAGTGTAGGCAATTTTTTAATCCCCTATAAAACAAAAAACAAAGCAAACAGAAAAAAACAGATAAAATATTCCCATAGTCTATCATAGTCTCAACGATGTTTAAAAGTCTAAAGTTCAAAACCTCTTTGAGATTCATGCAATCTAATATCTGTAATTCTTCTATATATCAACATAAAATGACAACATATTTTTTCCAACATATAATTGCACAGGTGTTGTGGTAAATCTCCAACCCAAATAAGCCCGGGCAAAGAAAACACAACTCAATTAATATGAATGCAAGCTGCACCCCTAGATTGGGAAGATCTACCACTCACTACCATCTTCCCTGACTATAAGACCCCTTATGAAACTCCAGGCCAGGTGCTTCTGCTCTACTTTCCTTCCGCCTCCTCCTTTGTCCTTTCTTCTCCCCCTCCTCTTTCTCTCCCAAAATTTCAGCTCCATCTTCCCTTCTCCTGCCCAATCACTGGCTCTAGCTTTTATTTCACAAATTAAGTTGGGGAGAAGGTTCACAGGAAATCACCTGAGTACAGACTCATTCCTTGGTCGAAGCCCCTCCCAAGAGAGCAGAATTAGCATAAAAATTCAAGCAGCCCCAGGCCTATCCTCAACACTTCTCTGTTTCTGTCCAATTAAAAGACTCTTTTATCTCAAACATAAATTGAACACAACTACCACCATGTTGTAATTTAAAAAGTACAAGATAAACCTAACACCCAGTCCACCATCTTTGTCAACTAAATAGAACCTCTGTCAGCTCTCCTAACTTAAAAGACTTATAATTCTACACCTGACTCATGTCCTGGGTTTAGATTCTATGCCATCTGAAGACCTCTCAAATATATCATCTTTCTCAATGCTAATCAGCTTGGGTTGGCTATGAGACTACCAGCCTTCAACCCTTTCAGAAATCCAAGAATGACTACTATTACTGAAAATATGAGAAGCAAAAAGTATAGCTTCCAAAACTTACCCAATTTAAAGAAATTGCTGATCACCTGCATAGGTCCTTATACTTTTGGAGCATAGGTCCTTATACTTTGGTCTTCAGCCTTCTGTCTCAGTATCATCTCAGTATCATTACCTTTGTAATGCAGAGCTGATTACTCTGTATTGGCAGAGATTATCAGTTGACTATTTCCCATAATGTCTCCTTTTTCTGAACAGTATTTTGTCTGTAGATGAAATGAGGCAATTCTTGCCTAGTGGCTGTCTCCACACAACTGGAGCAACTGGATTGATGCTGAAATTCTTTTTTGAATCCAAGAAAGGGGTGCTGTCAGGAGCAGGCAGGTCTCTAGTCAAAGAATCTTTAGTAAAGAAATGTCCATAAACATCATACTCTGTGGACTTCTGACACCTTTGAAGACAATCTACCCAAAGCATTTCTGAACTGTTAAACCTTAAATACTCTCAGTCATTTCTAATTGAAATATCTCAAAAACACCCTTTTAATTAACTCAAGACCATGAATTTGCTATCTGGTCCTTAACTCGAATTGCTTGATAGTCTAAAAAACAGTTTATAATAGCAGTTTTAGAAGGACTGGATCTAAGCCTTGTATTCTTAAATATGTTGTATAGGCACAATTCCCATGTGAGAGTAACAATATTAAGCCCAATTTTATATCAATAAGAAATTCATATGGAAACTTTAAGTTTATATCAAATTCTGTACCAATGTAAGAAATAGCTATGTAATGTTTTGCTTAATAGTAAATTTGCTAACCTATCCATACTTGCCTGTACAGAGCCATAACGGGGTGTCATTCCACATGGTAGGAACTTGACATTGATCAAGGTGAACTTCTTCTCCCAGCCTTTGTTGAGCAGGGATTCCTGTGCTATTCAGGATCCTGCTCTACCTAGGGTGGAGTGCTCAGAGTGAAGGTAAAGTTCATTGTTCCTCCAGGTCTATGAATTCCTGAATTAATCAGAGGACCCACCCAGCTGCCTGAGCAGTGGAGCCAAGAACCCCCAGACCACTTTCCTGGAACTCAGCCCAGAGTCTGAGAGGAGGGGTTTGCCCAAGCTGTTATATGATCTAACTTCCATTAAAAACTTTGGCCTTGATCAGCAACTGTCGCCCTGGCCCTCGTTCTTTTTGCTGCTTCCCCATCCATCCCTCAACTTCTCTTCCAGGAATCAGTTCTCAGTAGCTGCAGGCAGCAACACTTGCCTATTTCTATAATTTCTATGACATTATTATACCATCTCTTTCTTTCCCACTCCCTTCCCTTTTTTCCTAAGAAGAAAGATAGAGAAGAGTAAAGAAAAGATAGGAATCCCTGAGTTTAAGCTCTCTAGGTCCCTCCCCGTCCAAAGCTACATTTGTAAAGTATCCCTTTAAAAAAAAGGGAAAGTTCTAGAAGCAAGCCTTTAAAAGAAGTAACTTAGATGTAGTTGAGGTAGAGTTATGTTTGAATCTGGAAAGGAAGGTCCCAGAATCTCAGCATCCCAGAATATGAATCTTTTCAGTGTTCTCTTTTTCCTCTTTAATCCTTCAGTATACAAAACTGAAAAGCAACATATTATTCTGTAAAAACATTCACATGGAGCATGCAGAGTGCACAGACTGGCCAATGAAAATCAATAAAGATGACTGCCTTTCCTCAGGTTAGTTTGATCACATATTCAAACTGCAATATAACTCTGTATACTTGCCCTTGTAAAGGATGGTATGTAATAAAAAGTTATGATGAATTTGTACCCAATAAGTGTTACTGGATGTGTATAGACATTTTAGTCTCAGCCAGTTTGTCCATATACAGAGACAAACATCACCACATATACAACTCTTATTTTGTTGATCCTGTTAGTCTCCTTTTTCTTCACTGTCACCAGGCTTTTTAGGAGGTCTCCCTTTGTCATGTCTGATTTTTATTAATTTTGAAGGAACCCAAAGCTTTTCTTTTCATGTGGAAACATAAACCTTTCCAATTTTTCATTCTGACGTCAGAATATCCTTAATATAAGCAGGCTGGTTTAGTTCAATTCCACAACCCAATGTCTTTCAGCAGCTGTGGTGTTTTGTTCACTGGCATTTAAAAAATTTAAGGTTAATAAAGCACTATGTAATCTATCTTTAGGGTTTCTTGTTGATCCCACTTGCCTATTAAGCATTCCCTTTAGAGTTCAATTAGATCTCTCTACAATCGCTTGTCCTGTAGGATTGTATGATAACCCTGTAACATGTTTTATGAGATTAAAAAATGCTTCATTTTATTAGAGATATACTCCAGACTGTTGTCTGTTTTAATTTGTGTGGGTATTCCCATGATGGCCATAAATTCTAACAAATATGTAATTACAGAATCACCTTTTTCTGACTCTAATGCAGTTGCCCATTGAAATCCTGAATATGAGTCTATAGTATGGTGCACATATTTCAGTTTACCAAACTCTGTAAAATGGAAGACATCTGTTGTCCAAATGTCATTTCTTTGGGTAACCTTAGGGTTAGTTCCTGTAGGCAATGGAGTTTGGTTATATAATGAACAAGTAGGACATTGCCTCACAATTTCTTTGGCTTGTTGCCAAGTGATAGAGAATTCTTTCTTTAAACCTTTGCTGTTAACATGTTGTTTTTTATGGAATTCTGAAGCTTCTAGTATGCTTCCTATCCATAGCTGGTCAATTTCATTATTAACTTGCACCAGAGTGCCTGACAGACCTGTATGGGATCTTATGTGTGTTATATATGGTGGATAACTCCTATTTCTGATCATTTGTTGTGGCTGAATAAATAGTGAAGTCAATTCAGAATCATCCTGAATAAGTTCAGCAGTTCCTATGTGTAAAATAACACTTTCTTCATATTCAAAGTCAATTAATACATTAAGAGACTCTTGAAAATCTCACAACACCWTGATAATTGCACATAATTCCTATTTTTGAACTGACTTATAAGGATTCTCAGCCACCTTACTTACACCTTCTGATTTATATCCTGCCTTTCCTGATTTACTGGCATTGTTGTGAAATGTAGGGGCTCCAGATATTGGAGTTCCCTTTATTATACATGAAAGAATTCAATTAATTCTTTTTATGATCTGAAGCTGCTTGCTTTTAGACTATCTGATGTTAATCTCTCCCAAGAAGTTACTGCATGCTCTTTGCCTATGTTCATCTTGTGCCCATAATGAGGTGATTTCTACATTACTGAAAGGTACCACAATTTCTGTTGGATCCATTTCTATTAATTGTCAGTCTCATTTTTCCTTTTAGTATCAATTCATACCTTCTCAATGTAGGTGTTTAATTCTTGCTCTTTTTATGAGCTAAAAATATCCAGTCTAAGATATAATCTTCCTTTTGCATAAGAATGTCTGTAGGGGAATGAGTAGAAGGTAAGATAACTAAAATACATCTTTGGATCAATATGATCTAAATGTGTATCCTATAATTTCCTTTCTACCAAAGCTAACTCCTTCTCAGCCTCAGCTGATAGTTTCCTGGGGCTATTTAAATCTTTATCACCTTGTAACATATGAAATAAATTGCTTAGCTCTTGAGTGGTCAAGCCAATCAAAGTATCGCCCAGTAGTTTCTGAAAATTATTAAGGGTCCTTAATTTGTTTCTTCTGATTTGCATCTTTTGTGGCATAACCCTTTGCAGACTTATTTTATACTCTAGATAATTAATAAAATCTCCTCTTTGTAATATTTTCAGAGGTGATTTGCAATCCCCACCAAAGCAAGGGTTGTTTTTTTTGTTGTTGTTGTTGGTGGTGGTGGTGAGTTTTTTTTTTGTTTGTTTGTTTTTTGTTTCTTTTAACTTCATCAAACATTCTTTCCAGGATATTTATATCTGGATCAGCCAATAAGATGTCATCTATACAATGATAAATAATAGATTGCGGAAATTGTTTGCAAATCATGTCCAATAGCTGCTGTACAAAATAATGACACAAGGTAGGGCTATTTAACATTCCTTGTGGCAGGACTTTCCAGGATATCTTTTTATTGGGGGATCTCTATTGAAGGTGGGTACTGAAAAAGCTTTCTTTATCGAATTCATATAAAGGAATGGTGAAAAAACAATCTTCCAGATCAATCACTATGATAGACCATTCCTTAGGCAACAAGAAAGTTATTGGGACACCAGGTTGCAAGGAACCCATTGGCTGAATAATCTTATTAATTGCCCCAAGATCTGTCAACATCCTCCATTTGCCAGATTTTTTTTTAAATGACAAATTCTGGAGAATTCCAAGGGCTTGTTATTCCTCTGTATGCTGAGCCTTCAGCTGCTCCTGGACTAGCTGTCCTAATGCCTGTAGTTTTCTTTTGTCCTAGGCCATTGATCAATCAAAATGGGTTAATCTGTCAACTACCTTAGTGGTAAGACTGTTGGTATCTTGGCAGCAGTGGCTCCTTGGCGAAGAGCTAAATTGTCACCTTCTGCGGTATCTTGTTTATGGAAAGCTCGGACAGTTTGTAACTGCCTTTGATAACATTCCTTAACTAATTTAGTTTTTTTATTAGGAGCCTGATGTGTTTCATGGCTAGACACTGAAACTGAGGGGATATTAATTTGGGTTTTCCATTGCTGTAATAGATCTCTTCCCCATATTTTCCTACCTGAACTTCTGGTCCCATATATTTAAGCCATCTGGTGTTTTCCTTTATTTTGGATAAAGTTCCAACTCCTTGAAATTGGATGTCTCCTCTTGAAGTGGCCAAATTCCTGGCCAAGACTTTGGCAAGGTAATGATGACATCTGTTCCAGTATCAACCATTCCTTCAGTCTCAATATTGTTTACTAGTATTCTTAGTTTTGGCTTTTGATCCTCTATAGAAGTTTGCAAAAATACTTGTTTTTGGCTCCGTGTGAGGTCTTTTGAATTGTCTATAAAACTTGCCTCAGCCTTGTCTGGTCTCAGAACATCTGTTTTTTTTAAGCGGTGGTGTTAAATAGTACTAAGGAAGAGACCTCTCCTTGCCTTGTATTGTCTGTTGTTGCACTCCAGTTCCTAGTCAAATGCCAGCCTTTGCCACATCTTTGACATATCCCAGAAGGCATAGGTCCCCTTTTGGTATTACTTTGGTTTTTCCTGAAGTCATCTCTGAGATGACCCTACTCCACACAAAACATTAGAAACTTCGGGTCATCTCTAGGTGTCAAGTGACAGCCTCTCCTATTACAGACAAATCAGGAGACCAAGATCCAACAATAAGCTGTATATCTGATGCTGACCTTGACCTCAGCTGTCTGATTACTTCCTTACATTCAGCATTTGCATTTTCTAAGACTAATTTCATTTATTGCCTTTCTTGTTGCTGAATCTGATATACTCCTTTCCACAGCTGAGGTAAGCTTTTGTAAAAAGTCAGTGAAGGTTTCTTTTGGACTTTGTATGACTTGGGTAAATGGTTCAAGTCTTTTCTCTGATTCTGCAACATTGTCCCAGGCCTTTGAGGCTGACAATCTACATAATGCCAGAGTTTCATCATATGAATCCTCTAACTCAGCAAAGTGACTTTCACCAAGCAGTTGGTCTGTGGAAATCTCTCTACTCTTGGCTCTGTTTTGTCATATTATCTCCCTTGTCCCATCTCTCTGTGATGAGAACCATTATAAATATGCAGCAGGTTTTAGTATTGCTCTTGCCATATCTTTCCAATTTGGGGAGATTATTCTATTTTTAATAGCCCAAGAAGTCAGGATTTGTTTTACAAATGGCCAATGCATTCCAAAATCACTGACACTTTCCTTAAATTTTTTCAGTTCTAACATATGCATGGGTTACCATTCATCATATGGAGTTCTCTGTTCTATATTAACTGAATGGACTCTGAAAATTAGACATGATAGAAATTATCATCAATTCAGAACATATGATTTAAAATTAATGTAATTATTCATTAGCTATCATATTGCATGAAGAAAAAATTTTCTACTTACAAAGTGACAAAGATCATTATAGCTAAGTTAATTTTAACTTGTATATAATTTTTCAAGTATTCACATTCTAAACCTAGATCTCAGGCAATCAATAAGTGTTTTTATAGAAGGCAAGAGTATTTATATTTATATTATTTGTGAGAAAATCAATGCTAATATGTTTCCATACTCATATTTCAAGGGGCTGGAGAAATGGCTAATTAGTGAGGAACATGGGCTACTTGAGAGAAGCATAGTTTGATTCCCAGCACCCATATTGTGGCTTATAGTCCCCTGGTCTCCAGTCCAGAGATGCAATTTCTTCAGGACACTATAGCCACCAGGCATACAAATGATACACAGACATGTGCAGGAAAAATCCTGAAATACACAAAATAAGATAAAAAATTAAAATTAAATTCAAAAGCCTAACTATGCAATGTACATGTTCTAAATTGTGTCTCAAGGTCTTTGATTGCCTTTTATCCCCAACATTTGCTACTATTTGTTGTTGCATCATTATGATTAAGACACCCAGAGTGTTCAATATAATTCAGTGGAAATTTTACATTGGACTTCATTGGACTTAACAAAGTTTGAAGCACACAAAACTTTCCTTAAAATTTGCATAAACTTAAAGAGATCCATCTGCCTCTTTCTCCAAATTGTTAATATTAAAGGCATGTACTGACATTTCTGACTTAATTTTTACTTTTTATGAACATATGTATCATGACGACATGTGTGCATGTACACTACAAATATATGGTGCTATGTAAAGAGGTCATTGGATCCCCTGGGACTGAAGTTACAAAGGGTCTAGCTAACCATGTACATTCAAATAATTAAACACTCATCCTTGATCTGTCTCCCCAGTCTCAAGAATTGAACATCATTAGTAACTTAATATGGACATAAAACACAGTAAGTGAACACATGTAAACATACATATTTACACATTATGCTTACTGTATGACTTAGTGATAGATAACTAGTATTAATTAGACCACATATATTACCATATCCAGTTGCTGTAATTTATTTTGATCAGAAAATTGTAGGAAGGATTTTGAAAACTTGTAAAGTGAATATGATTGTATTTTTTTCTTCAACCTGTTATAGAAGGAAACTACATTAATAGCATTCTTAATTAAAGTATTTTCACGTCAACAATGCACTTAAATTGAATCTGGTTTTCTATTTTATTTGAAAATTATGCCTGATTACTTTGCACATGTAAAATTAGTACTACAATTGCAATATCTTTTATATAAAACCCAAGAAATGCCACACAGTTTCTGCATTACCCAAAATTCATGAAATGAATATGTAGTAAATTACATTGTTTCCCTCTGAAGAAATGAAGTTTTAGATGAATATGTCCCATAACCTAAATAGAATATAAATTATCTTTAAAGGACAGTTTGACATGATTTTATGTGTTCCAGTTGAGTCAGGCTTAGAAATAGATATTTTGATTACAAAATCTTTTTTTCCAACTGATTGAGTACCATATTTTATAGTTTCTATCTTTGCCAATCTTTCTGTTCTTTTTTTAAAAAGTTTTTATTAGTTCTTTGTGATTTCATGTTATGCACCACAGTCCATCTCATCCCTTCATCCCTTCAGGTCTGCCCTTTACTCTTGCAACCTTCCCCCAAAATAACACCCCTCCACAGATAAATGCACAAAGCCTAGAAAATATCTCATTGTGGAAGCTGCAGCATGTCACAGTGTGTTCGACAGTATATCCCTCTTTCCACACATCTTCACTTGCAAATATCCATTGCAATGAGTCATTGGTCTGGTTTGAGGTCTCTGGCTTCTGGGACACCATCAATAGTAGATCCCTGTCTTTGGATTCTGCTTATCCTGTTCTTACTCTGTGTCATGGAGTAACTGCAACTCTCCCTTATCCACACCCAAAGGGGGAGCTCTTTAGCACTTCTCCAGCTAGGTCACCAAATATCAATATCAGCAGGAGGCAGAGTCAGCTCTCCTTCTCTCACGCCCACAGGGCTAGTTCACTTGTACCCATGCCTTCAGTGCCTGTTCTACTGTGTAGTCCATTAAATGCACCAGGCCCATTTTCTCCAGTGCTGCAGCCTACCAGGGTCTGGGTCATCTCTTTTGTTCTTATATCCTCAGGGCTGACTGCCTCATGCCTTAGCCATCTGGGCCAACTCCACTGTGTTGCCCCTGCGAGGTGTTGGGCCAACTTTTCTGAGGGCAATAGCCAATGGGGGGGGGGGCATTGGCTCTCCTGCTCTCATGTTCTTAAGACCAGCTCTCCTAACTACAGCAGGTGGCAAGGGGGCAGGGGAAGGCACCACTGCTGTGCTATCACCTCATAGAATAGTGGCTGGACCACCTCTCTCATTCTCTAGCCCTCAGGGCTAGCTTTCCTGTCCCACTCAACCAGGGCCAGTGCTAGTGTGATGCTTTGTTGATGTGTAAGGGCTGATTTCCAAGTCCTGTAGCCAGCAAAGGGCAAGGCCAGCTCACCCACTCTTTGTCCCTCAGGGCCCATACTACAGCAAGTGGCAAGGGGCATTCTTTAATAGTTCTTATATGACTTTTATTTCTTTAGCTTACTATTACACAGTATGATTTTTTAACTGGGCTTACAACAATCATAAGTACTACAGGTTCTTAATTTATTTTAATTTGTTATTTAAAGTTTAAATTTTAATAATATTTATTTCAATGATATTTACCAATCTTTACCTGCTCATAAACTTCTCTCAGAACCCATCCTATAAGATATTTCTCCCCTAACTTCATGTCTTTTTCTTTACTCTTTCTTTTATTTAAAATAATAACAATTATTCAATTACTAGTCCCATATATGCCTGTGTATAGGTGAAAATCTGCTAGCATATGAATAATCAACTTTGAGCTGCACCATTGAAGAAAGCACCATTTCTCCACCTACAACCAGCATCTGACTATAGCTCTTCCTGTAGAGGTGGCATATACTGAGCACATCTCCACACAAGCTGGGTATTGAGTAGCTTGATTTTGTGATAGTCTTGTGCTGGGGTTGTTATGCATTCATGATAATAGTAGCCCTGCCATGTCTAGAAGACCTGAATTCACAAAAATATTCCAAGACCTTTCTTTTAAAATTATTCTCATTGTTGTGCAGTGATATTTTCTGACCCTTGGGGGAGGGAAAACTTTGGTCTCTTCCTCCCTCCCCACTCTCTCTGTCTCTCTTTGTCTCACTATCTTTGTCTCTCTCATCTCTACCTCTACCTCTNCTCTACCTCTACCTCTACCTCTACCTCTACCTCTACCTCTACCTCTACCTCTACCTCTACCTCTACCTCTACCTCTACCTCTACCTCTATCTCTATGACTCTACATCTGTCCTATTTATGGCTGAGCACTCCACAATCTGATTTATCTGTTCTGGATATCCATTATTAATATCAATTTGATAAAAAGCAATCTAAAAATTATTGCCTCAACCTTCTCATTTTCTTAGTCTTCATACTGATTCAACCCTTTTTGTAACTATATTATGCTTATTTATAAAAACATAGGTAAGACATATCATGATTTTAGGGAGATTAGGTGGCATTATAATCTAGTTCATACCTGAAAATACCATAATCCAGATGCCAAAAATAATAATTAATAAATAATTATGAAAAGTATAGCCCATAGTTGGAATAGTTGGAACTTTCTAGCACTTACAAGGTAACTGACATAGATAACAAATATTTCAGGGAGATTAGTTGGCGCTAAAATCTAGTTCATATCTGAAAATATAACCTGACACATTTGGCCTTCAATGATGTTTGCTGTAAAAAAAAATGAGATAAGCCAGTTAGAACTACTATTCCAAATGAATACCAGGTTTTTATATGCTTTTTCTTCCACTGATTAGTCTATAGGTTTTGAAGCTATTTATCCTATTTGATTCCTATGGATATACTATAATCATACAGAATCAGAAGGCATATACTTTTAGTAAAAAGTGATTTGAATATGAGAAAAAAACCCAACATATCGTATAAGGCAGATGTACCAATTTGAGTCATGTTTTAAAATGTAAAACTAAGCAAGTAATATATGCTGCTCATTAACCTTTAAATGGCATAATTAAGGACAGTTATTATTTTTCTCAATACTCATGAAAGCCTACATCTGGATCTTTATTTTTTTTGTTGCTGTTGGTTAAAAGTTCCACATTAGAATTTATCAAAATAATATTGCACCTGTGAAAAATGTACGTAAGTTCTGAAGGCTTATCATTGCTAATTCTCTATCATTCCACAGCTATCAAAGACATCCTGATTAATGATATTAAAGTGAGCATATGCTTTGGTGGCAAAACCATAGAGTTCTACAAACAGTAGTAAGTCGGCTACAGCAAGCAGAAAATGCATTATGTGGCAGGTGTACAAATATCAAATATAAATTTGTAGAACAAGCTATACTTTCATAAAATCACTGCCCCACAGCAATCTTTATAGTACATTCCCAACCTCTGAAAGCTACCAAGGAGGGAAATTACAAGTTTAATTTTTCTGTGCTGAGTAAAAATGTGTGGTTTTGTAACAATAGTGTTACTATTGATTTCATATGAATAAATAAGAGCACGTGTTGGACATGTACTGTTGTGGTCTCTAGAACATGTCCCCCTGTTAGTTAAAGTTTTATTTGATAACCTTTGACTTAAGAGAGGTAGTTGTATCCTGTTAATAGTATAATCACACTTAAACTCATTCATGTGAATACATAAAGACACATGAATGCACAAGCACACACACACACAGAACACATGCATTTATAAAATAGATGGCTTCTGTGTGGCTTTTTTGAGACATCCTGAGGTTTAGCTCTGCCCCATAAACCTTTTCTGACATATTTTCCCCTTCTTTTCCAAAATATTCTCCCCTTCTTTTCCCTACATATTTATCCTGTAGTGCCACAGATGTTAGGTAATGAAAATCGTGGTAGAGTAGAATGTCTGTAAATCTAGAAATTTAACAGTCAAACCTGAGTTCTTGCTCAGTGATGTCTGCTATGCAAGCCCCTAGACCTGAGTTAGATCATGACAAACCACAAGATGGTTAAAATAAGAGAACCAACTATTCAGCTCTACAACCATGCCTTGGTATGTGTCCAAACACAGATATCATGTATAGGCACAATTATAATACTTGTAATATACAACTTTGAAAATCAGCACTAAACCACAATCCAAAGATGACCAAACTAGGGTGCTAAAGCACATGTCTTTTGTTTAGCCAGTAAGCTGAAATCACACTTGGCCTCTAAACATCAGCCTGTGCAACTTACCTGTTGACATTCTGTCTTCACTAATTGCCTGTCAGCAGGTAGGATCAGATACACTGAGAGTATCATCTTCCAGTAATTTCTACCCTGCAACCATCTTAGCACATCTCATTTTCAGAATATAACTAGTATATTGAATTTGTACAAGGATATCTGAAAGATAAAAATGATTCCAATTTTGAAAATTTTAAAAAGAAATGCCTTTAAAATAATATATATCAGATATCTTATAGGTACTTTACTAGAAGAGTGTATTTAGATTTCAAAATAGGTCTGAAAATATTTTAGGAAAAATAATATAAAGTTTAGTAATAGAAGCAGAGTCATACAAGCCAAAGAATCATAAGGGGGTAATATTACCAGGCTTATACGTGCTATTTTAAGGAAAAAACTAGTGATTAAATGCATTTTAAATTCAGTGTAATAATAAAACATATAAATCTGTGGTTTTACACACACACACACACACACACACACACACACACTTTGCATCAAGCAGCAGTGCTGTCAAATATCTAGTCAGTTGTAATTTTAGGCTGAATTAGTATGCCCATTTAATTTTATTAAAAATTAAAATTTAACATTTGACTATTTTTTTACTTCATCTGTAGAGTTTGATGGGTAGAATTATATTCTGTAATCTACACAGTGCTAAAATAGTCATCTATTGAGGTCTTTTTTTTTCCTTAAAGTATAGTGTAGTAGCTATTCCTGGTTCTCAACTTAATTATATCTGGAATGAAATACAATCCAGAATTAGAAATCTCACCTGTGATCCTAATCTGGAGGCTGGGAGATACAAGTTTCTGACCTAGATCTTGCCATGGAGATCTTGAGGCACAGTGGCTATGAATCTCAGTAGATTAAGAGACAGGGAGATCTCTGAGTTCAAGGTTATCTGGGACAAAGCAAGTTCAGATCTAGGCATAGTGACATACACCTTTAATCTGGCCACACCTTCTGCTGAAGACCTACATAAGGACATTGGGAAAAGGAAGACCTTTCTCTCTCTTTGCCTGCTTGCCTTGTGGGACCGAGCAACTGCTAGATCCTTGGACTTCCATTCACAGCTGTTGCTGATCATTGTTGGGGAGTTGGACTATAGACTGTCTGTAAATCATCAACAAATTCCCTTACTATATAGAGACTACCCATAAATTCTGTGACTCTAGAGAACCCTTACTAATAAATATAGATTATGTAAATTTTAATAGCTGGCAATTTATCAATATGTGTGTATTTTTCTAACTCAACTGTTTTAAATATCTAGCTTTCTTAAAATTTCTCCCATAATATTTCTTAACTCTGTCTGTGAATACGTAAGTATTAGTGTAAATATACAAACTGTTTTCAAATTAGTAATCAAAATGCTATTCAAAATGTAGATAAAACATGGAGGCAGAGATCACAAACTAAAAAGAAAGACACAATACATAGTACTAAGGCACTAATGATGACACCATAAAATGACATAATATGTTTCAAAGATCATAGTACTGGAATATCATAAATCCCACTCATAAATTAATAACAAGTAAATCAATTTATTTTATGAGTAAACAGAATAATCTAGAGCAACCACATTTGTATGCATGTAAAAATTGCATGCCAAGAATATATCTTATTCAATTCATGTTATATAATATACATGCAAATAATATTTGATTTATAATGATTGTGTCATTAAGAGTAAAGATTTAAATGCAGGAGTTTGCTAAGAATTATTGGCCAAACAAATTTGCAAGAATAGAGTTGCTGTAGAAATATTATAAACGTTTCACATGATTCATGGTTTACTATCATTTTTTGATCTTGCTACTTTTACTTAAATATATTTCAATTCTCTTTGTTTAAAAAAGAAAAGGAAAACAGTCCCTTTCCCTCAAAAAGTAGAAGTGGGGAAGATGTAAGAAAGGAAAGAAGGAAAGAAACTAAAGATGGAAGGAAAGAGAGAGAAAGGAAAGAAAGAAAGAAAGAAAGAAAGAAAGAAAGAAAGAAAGAAGGAAAGAGAGAGAAAGAAAGAAAGAAGGAAGGAAGGAAGGAAGGAAGGAAGGAAGGAATAAATAAATAGAAGGAAAAGACAGCCAAGAAAGACAATAGATATGCCAAGGAGCACTGGATATATTCTCCTGCTCTTATCTACTATCAATGACTGGCACTTTGTGTGATTAAGTCAATTTAAAACTACATCAAAAACTACTGCAGTTTGATAAGTTAGATGTATTGTAAAGGTGACTAAACATAAAGCAAGCTTAATAGACTTTTGACCCAAAAGAAAGAAATAAAATTAAAGGGAAAGGGTAAGATCTCAATGTGGTACAGGATGAAATATTATAAACAAATTCAAACAGGATGACAAGGCAAATTACCTTTCTTCAGTTAATTCTGAACATATGGATCTGTSAAAACATACTATATTCTTCTTCAATTTAAGTTTCTTAGGATATCCCAACATGGGATTATATATTAAAAAGAAGCCAACAAAAATATACCAAAGGACATTAAATAGCAACAAATATGGACTATATACTTCTAGTTATAAAATTATGCAAAGACATACTAACTTCAGGATTCAGAATCTTTAAGTCCTTTCAGCCTTTATTTACATCTTTGCAGTTCAGTATTCTATTTGCGGCAATTTATTTGAAACATCCTGAGAGTCTCAATGAGTAAAATTCTGTCTATATCTTGTGTAGGCGTCTCAGGTGACTGTTTTCTGTCCTCATTATTTCATGCATATTAAATAGCAGATTATATAAAACACTAGAGACATGACCTATAACTGCATTTTTACTTAAAATGCATGAATTTGACAGGTATGCTTTTCATAGCTTACAGTTTTATCAATCTGTATTTCTCATGCAATAGGGACATTTACAAAGTTCAAGCTAGAATTCATTATTCACTAATTTTAGGTGACTACATTTGCCAATTTGGAAGACAGGCTTCCCAAAGTTTCATCAAATTTTTCAACAATTTTGTTTCCCATTTTTCCTTTAAAAGTAACTGAAGTTTAGAATAAGAGTATACACATATTATTTTAAACAAAATATCCTCGAAAATAATTGATTACATTCAGTAAGTACTGTTATTAAGATACTTCTCATAGCATCCTCCCCTACATGCCTATCTGCCTTTAATAAGGAAGACAATTCCTGCTACTCTGTAGACATTAATTTGACCCAAGACTTCCTGTGTGCATTCTCATGTAGGAGCTTCAGGACCTTGCTCATTATGATTTTATTTGTTTATTCATTTGTTTTTGTTTCCTTTTGTTTTCTGGTCTGGTTCTGCTCTAAAATCTGAAGCTTGGGCAAGGGCTCTTCCCACAGGTTGTAATAAAGAAAGAATCATGATGGACATAAGGATGAGCTAACTGACTAAATTGAAAGACACACATTTGAATTTTAGCCTAATTGAAAGTATACAATTCTAGACAATATTATTCCTCAATTCACGCATTTTGTAGAAGTGATAACCATTATTTTCTACAACCTATCAATATGCTATTGTGTGAGCTTAAAGGTGAAAAAAATAAGCTGACACTGCATACTAATTAAATTATTAACCTGGAAATTTTTTTAAAAGGTTTTGTATCATGTATTTATGATTTTTCATTATTTATCATTTTATTGAAGATATTTTTTCTCTTGTATTATATCCTGATTTTTGTTTCCCCATCCCTCTATTCCTCCCACTTCCTCCATACCTCTCTCCTTACCTCCCTCCTCTCTGTCTTCCCTCACTCCCTTTATGTGACTCATTAGAAAAGATCAGTCTTCTAAGAGATAACAACCCAACCCCACCAAATATATGATAAAGGAAAACTCAACACATCAAGGCTGGACAAAACAATCCAACAAATGGCAAGGAGCCCAAGAGAAGGAACAAGAATCAGAGGCTCACTCATTCACCCACTCAGGATTCACATAAAATACTAAGCTGAAAGCTTTAATATATATAAAGAGACTGGTATAAATATGTGTAGGCAATGTGCTTGCTACTTCAGTCTGTGTGAGTTCATATGAATCTTATTACGTTAACTCAAGGAACCACTTTTCCTGGTGTCCACCATCCCTCTGACACTTAACTTCTTTCTGCCTCCTGTCTTTTGTGGTTTCCTGATATGGGATGAAGGATTTAATGGAGAAATACGATTTAGAGTTCTGTGTTTCAATGACTCTCTCTTAGTAATCTCTGACTTTAGCTCTCAGCATCTGTTTATGTCTATAGTAGGAGGAAGCTTCTCTGATGATGACTGGATAAGGCACTGATCAATACATACAACAGAATATCATTAGTAGTCCTTATGTTTTTTTTTATCTTTTTTTATGATTTGCTTGTAGTGTTTGGTCATATTCCAGGACTCTGTGCTTTACAATCTGTGGTTATTAGTTACAAAACCATTGTCACGTATGGGGTTCCACCTTGTGAACTAAACCATAAGTGAGATCAGACATTGATTGGCCATTCCCAATGGTGGCAGTTCTGCACCACCATTGCTCTAGTATTCTTGCAGGGAGGAGAGATTTTAGGGAAAATGTTTTGTGGGTGACTTGATATTTATGTTTCTTCCTTGGTAGCCCGCAGGATAATTTAGACACAGTAAAGACAATAAATTGTAGGGCTACCTGTAGCTACCAGCTTTACTTGTCCATGTTAAGGAAGGTGTGTGTGTGTGTGTGTGTGTGTGTGTGTGTGTGTGTCTGTGTGTGTGTGTGTGTGTCTGTGTATGGTGTTCTGAATAATTGAACCTGACAGTCAATTTGAGGAGAACAACCCTTTGTCTCAGCAGCAGCCTGGGTTGTTCAGAGATGAAGGATATGATATGATGAGGGATAAAATAGTTATAATCTATGGTTATGATGATAAGTAATTAGGAATCAATTAAATACTGTAGTCATTTAGCAGATTTGTGATAGTGTTAGCAATATCCTGTGACTTCTCTAAACATAGGTTCTGGGCTCCAAGAATTGTGCCAGTTATGGGCTCATTATATTAATCCAGCCTTATGTAAAATTATAGCAAGGTTAGTTATTGCCATGAAAACCATGCAACTATTGAGTCAATGGACTCACCTTCCAACCTAGTCATTTTGTATCTCTCAGGATTGACATTGAGTTCAGTTTGTTTTTCTCCTATAGCAATGTAATAGCAACTTCAACCATCATAATGAAATGCTAGCCATTATGAATGAAACTTCCATATCAATAGCAGCTTGAGTTTTTTCCATTTCTCTGACTTATGTATATGATATCTTCAGCAATAAGGTTATATTATAAAGTCCTGGAAAATAACCTGTTGAATCTGTAGCTCTCTTGCTGTACAATATCACTAAAACTGTCACGTACACACACATGCAGACACACATGAGCACATGCGTATGTGCAAACACACACACACAAACACAAATGCACACACTAGCTTCTAAAGTAGTTGAATTTCATATGACTCTTTTAAATTGTATTAAATACTAGTTATCCCAATCTGTATTCCTTCCTCAAATCTATTCTCCAATGACCTCCCACATTTTAACACTTTCTGTTCCTTCATTTATATATAAAGGATTTATCTTCACAAGAATGCATGCTATTTTCTCTCCCTAAGTTTAAAACTATAAATTTCTTATTTATTAATATATTCTAGGTCAGCTACAAGGCAAACTGCTACTAAGCAGTTTTATTTATTTTAGACCATTTGTGACTGCTTTACTTTTTCCTGTTATTTTTAAATTGTAACTCATATATCAAATGCTATGCAGTGAATCACACCCACACATATAATCTGTTCCATTTAACATTCTACTTTTCGAACTATTAGAAAGAAATACATTTAAATTCTGTGCATATATGACAATGAGGTGTCTTGAGGATATCTTGTTTTTGTCTGACATAGAGAAACAAAGTTCATAGTACCAAAGTGGATTAAAAACATAACTGTACAATTAAAGAAGATCTGGCATAGTTCAAGATTTTTTTTCAGTAGCCTTCACTTTCTTAGTGAAATTTCATAAATTAAACTTGATAATAATGTCAGGCTGTGATTATGAGTCTGTCAGTTTCTGCTTCTATTATTACATTTCATTTTTGTGTCACTATTAAATCCTCAAATATTTCTATAAATCTTATTTTAAACATATTTGGACCACCTTGGCAATGAGCAAAAAGTGTGGACTCTGTTGACTGTGTTGTTCTTATATTAGTTAGGGGCAGAGCAAAAGGTAATACTTTACTCATTCTATCTTGATGCCTGACTTCATGGCCAAGCTATTTTGTACCTACAACAAATAAAAATCAAATCAATCCAGGCAACACAGTACAGGAAGGGGTAGACAAAAGATACCTTTGTTCATCCATGCCACTAGGAACAGGTTGCGAAAGACAAACATAGACCTGCTTTCTACCCCATGGCATATGTGGCTATAGATACGCAGAGCCCTACCTGCCGCCATACAGTGCAACATGGGAGGAGAAAGACAGATAGATATTTATAAACTACCATGCAATCCACCATCCTATTCTCTGGTGTGTGGTGGATGAACTATCCCTGCTTCTCACCAGCTGCATCACTCAGGAAAGAAGGTCCTACACCTCACCTGGACAGTACAGCAGACCTGACCATAGTGGTGCAGCACAGGTGAGGGGCACACCATCTGGATGACCAATCTTCATTAGGAGCCACCACAATTTGCAAGTATGTGGTGGACAGATTGGAAAGAAAAGGAAGTGGAGTAGCATAAGAATTATGAAGAGAGATGAAAATGGAGACACAGGGTAGAGAAAAGTAGCCCCTTGTGAGTGTTCAGTCACACCACAGGGGCCTGGTGAAGTTCCAACCAGAACTGATGGTTAAGGCCATGTCTGGGTTAATGGCTATGCAGTGGAAGGGGTCAATGGCAATGTGTGTGTCTCATTTTACCACTAGAGAACATGGGGCCAACCGTAGTTGGGGCAGCCAGTTCCCTGGGGAACATGTAGATGTCCAAAGCTGTGAATAAGTGACCTCACCCCTCATTAGTTGTGACATTCTAGCGATCTGGCCCCAACTGTCACCAGTGTAGTATTCAGGAGAGCAGTCCCTGCTCCTTGGCCAGACAGTAGAGTGGAGATGGCCTTGGTGGTAGCAGTTTGGGTGTCCCAGCAGAGGGCATGAGTGTGGGAGAGTTAACCTACCACCTGCCTTAGGGTGACACTGCCACAGAGACCTACAACCTTGCCTCTTACTAGCTGCATCTCTCAGAAAAGAAGGTCCTGCACCTCACATGGACAGCACTGCAGAGCTGACCATAGTAGTGCGGCAAAGATGAGGCATACTTCGTGCATGAGAGAAGAGAGAGGTGACCATTCCTCCTGCTGATGAAGGCACTTGGTGGCCTAGCAAGAGCAGTGATGGAGAGCTAGCCCTGCATACAAGGGAGAGCCAGCTCACTAACCAGCAAAACCCAGGAAGATACAGGGCTAGATACTCAGGCCTAGATACAGGGCTCTGACTTAGCCCTTCCCCAAATCTGCATCATCTGCAAAGGATCGGGATGGATGAAAGAACCAGTCCTGCTAATCTGAAGGTGCAGAATCTCTATGACACAGGGCAACAACAGGATAAGTAGGAAGAGGTCCAGTGAGGATCCAATATTAATGGTGTCATAGAAGCCAAAGACCTCAAACCAGACCAATTACTCATTGTAATGAATATGTGCAAGCAAAGATGTGTGGACAGAGGGATATACTGTGGGACACAGTGTGATATTCTCAGTTTCCATGATGGGATGTTTACTATACTTGTGTGTGTGTAAGTGTGTGTGCATGTGTGTGTGTTTGTGTGTGTGTGTGTGTGTGTGTGTGTGTGTGTGTTTGCTTGTACATGTGCATCTCTGTGTGTTTATTTTGGGAGGAAGGATGCAAGAGCAAAGGGTCCATATGAGGGGATGGGGAGATCAGTCAGACTGGGGCACATAATGTGAAACTCACGAAGAATAATTAAAACAAAAATAAAATAACCTATTTAAACTTCTCAATGTATTAAACAACCCCTTTTCTGTGGCAAAATATATTTTTTATTATATCTTCAAGCTTTCTTTTGGATAATATGACCAACACTAAATCCCTTTGGATGGATTCAAATTCACACAGAAACATTGTAGGTATTCTATGCACAAAATGAAGTAAGATATTTCAAAATAAGTAATGATATCTCATATATGTAGTATTTCATAGAAATTCACTGTCTTGTCTCTCTTGAAGCACTAGCATCAATATTCAATGGCTTCCTTTAATGATAACATACAAACAAAATAAATGTACAGGTACCACCTGTCACTCTCAGACTTTTTGTTCTATGGATTTTAGACTCTATTTGAACCAGATCATAGCATTAGGAAAATGTAAATTTCCTTTTCATTGAAGGGCTCCATGTAATTCATATAGAGTATTTTTATGATATAACTAATGTCACATTTGTAAAGCCACAAGAATATTTGAACCAACATTCTATTTTTATAGAAGCAGGCTCAGTGTGGGCTAAAAGTCCAGTTTATGTGTTGGCAAAAAGCTTGCAAATCTTTTAGCATATTTCAAGCATTTTTTTTCAGTCCTCTTAAGGCTCCAACATTTTATTTATTTTTAATTAATTATTTATTTACATACCAACTGTTGCTCACCCTCCTGGTACCCACCCCCACAGATTTCTCCCCATGCCTCCTCCCCTTTGCCTCTGAAAGGGTGCTCTACACCCCCCCATCATTCCCCTTATGTGGAGCATCAAGTCTCTATAGGATTAGGTAAGTCCTCTCTCACTGAGGCCAGACAAAGCTAAATATGTGCTGGGGTTTTTGAACCAGTCTGTATATGCTCTGTTGTTGGTGACTTATTTTCTGGAAGCTTCTAGGGGTCTAGGTTAGTTAACACTGATGATCTTCCTATGGGGTTGCCATTCCCTTCAACTCCTTGCTCTCATCATTATTATTTTAAATGTTCAAAATTAGGAAGTCACATTTTGGAATAAGGCATTACATTTGAGATTATTATAATAGATTCTAATTTCAAACTAGCACACAAAAGTCTTCTCATTACTCATAATAGTTCTTATAATTTAATTATATTTTCCTCTACTTTCCTCTCTCTGAATCCTCCCATATATTACCATTTATACTCTTCTTCACGTTCATGTGCTCTTTTTTTATTTTTTAAATCCAATGTGTTTTATTTTTTTAAAGATTTATTTATTATTATATATAAGTACACTGTAGCTGTCTTTAGACACACCAGAAGAGGGCATAAGATCTCATTACAGATGGTTGTGAGCCATCATGTGGTTGCTGGGATTTGAACTCAGGACCTTCTGAAGAGCAGTCAGTACTCTTACCTGCAGAGCCATCTCTCCAGCCCCCCTTTTCTTCTTCTTCTTCTTCTTCTTCTTCTTCTTCTTCTTCTTCTTCTTCTTCTTCTTCTTCTTCTTCTTCTTCTTCTTCTTCTTCTTCTTCTTCTTCTTCTTCTTCTTCTTCTTCTTCTTCTTCTTCTTCTTCTTCTTCTTCTTGGTTTTTTGAGACAGGGTTTCTCTGTGTAGCCCTGGCTGTCCTGGAACTCACTATGTAGACCAGGCTGGCCTCAAACTCAGAAGTCCACCTGCCTCTGCCTCCCGAGTGCTGGGATTAAAGGCGTGCGCCACCACCGCCCGGCTTTTTTATTATTATTATTATTAATTATTATTCTAGGCTTATGTGTTTCCTTAGTCACTGTTCTATTTCTGTGGAAAACAGCACAGTCAAGGGGAACTCTTATGAGGAAAAGCACTAGATTAGTTTGTGGTTTATATTTAAAAAAGAAAAAGATCCAGGAATATGTTTGGTAAAGTGAGTGCCTCTGAGGGCCATGCTGAGGCATCCCTTCCCCTGAAGTACCAGCCATAAAATGGATATAGTATAGAATAGAGTTTATTTAGGGCATGGGCAGAGGAGTTTAGGGAGAAGAGACAAAGAAAGGTATAGAGAGAGAGAAAGAAAAAGAGAGAGAGAGAAAGAGAGAGAGTCCATGAAGACATTGAGCAGGGAGGGGAATGGGGAGAGAAGGGGCAGAGAGGGAAGAGAGTAAGAGAGCAAGAGAGAGAGGAGGGGGCAAACACCCCCTTTTGTTCTGAGTCAGGTATACCTGGCTGTTGCCAGGTAACTGGGGGGGGTGTGAGGCAGTGCCTAGAAGAAATGCTCACATTCCTCCATTTTCATTTAATTAAACAAAGGAAAAACTAGAAAGAGTTGATGGTGGAGCAGGAATAGGGTTGTTGTGATCTTTATCTACTTCCTGCTGACTTTGGAGCAATGTGTCTCTAGGAAACCTAAGAAAATGGGCTTGGGGGTGTTGCTCCAATCTTAGGAGAGTTGGTTGTTTCATTGCTGTCCAGGGGCTGCCCACAGACCATCTGTGGGTAAGTAGGAAGGAACAGATCCAATTGAAGTGTCTACATCTGTGAGAGAAAATTGGAGCATCTGTGAGCATCTGTGGGTTGCTTCTCTGGAGCTGTCTTGGATCTAGATTTTGAGTAAATGCCTGCACTTGTTAAGATACTGAAACACACACATTAGAGGTGGAGAAAAAAGTTGAGTATGTTTGGCAGAAAAAAAATTTTCTTAGGTGTATATTTGAAACCCTTATGTCTTGGGGTTGGGGGTGAGGGGAGTCCCAATCCCAGGACAAAGGAGAGAAATGCCGCCCTCTGGAATAGGTAGTAAGTAGGATCTTAGGCTATTGCTTGGCAGGTGTACTTATCTGGATGGAGTCTATTTGGTCCATGCGAGGTAGATCTGAGTGGGTTTCCTGTAGCTTATAAGTTTACAAAGGAGAGACATTTATTAAAAACATAAACAGCCTTTAAGATGAGCTTAGGGAAGACAAAAACCTTTTGTGGAAGAGAAGGAGCAAGAAGGTTTTTTTTTTTCCTTCTGTCTAGGGGACTGGATATTTATAAATTTAGCATAATGAGAAACAATTTTAAGTTTACGTTTGAAAGACAAGGGAAACTCAAAACCTTGACCTCGTGAATATGATAGTTGATCATCTAGTTTATCATGAGAAATACTTTAAGTACATAGTTAAAAGGCAACCAAAGGGAATTGACAAAATTTGAACTTATGATTATACAACTATATCGTGTAGTGGAATATTTTATTAGAGGTAGAGTAATTTAGAAGAACTCTGTTGGTTAATGTTAAGGCAGTGGCATAGGAAGTAGAAGACATATGAAACATTTACTCACTGGAAACTGAGTTTACATAAGGAAGTAACAGAAGGTTACATATATGAAAGCTTACATATGGACTGGTGTGTCATCATGAAGACTGAGCAAGGCAAACCTGTCTTTGACAAGAAATCTGGCAGTCTTAGCTAGTTGACTAATGGGATAATATAGTGGTGGGTTATCTTGAAGTAAGGAACTAGGTCTGTTTTCTAGCTGTCAAGCATAGCTGTCAATGTACTCAGAAATCTGGGAAGAATAAATTATAATCTCGGAGTCATGTTTTGATTAAAATGACAGATGTTTTTCTATAGTCCACTACCTAAACAGTTTCCAGGTCCCTGTGGTCTCCATAGCAACTTGGGTAGTGTCAGTCTGGACATCAGGCCCAGAAGATGAAAAGCTTTTACCTGTACAGTAGGTATATTATAGCAATGACTCACCTTAGACAATATTAGACATCTAACTCTCTGGGTGTCTTCTGTTGGTCCACACTATAGTCCAAGCCTTGGAAGCAAGCAAGGCAAGGGAGCAGTGTTATCATATCATATAATGGAGCAGTTGTTATCATATCACAAAATGGGGATCTTCCCTAGAATTTCAGAGGTTTAGTCTATTTTTGTCATGGTAGGAAACAGGATGCTGGAGTAGTAGCTGAGAGCTACATCCCGATCCACAGAACAAAAGCCAGAGAGACATTAGCTTAGTCTTAGTGTTTGAAATCTCAAAGCTCACTCCCAGAGTCACACTTCCTCCAACTAAAACATATCTGCCAAATCTTCTCAACTCCCTTACCCTTTGTTTTTCCCATCTTTTTTGATTTACAAATACCTTTTAACTAGGGAGTAAAATGCAATAAATTGGATTCAAGGTGTTAAGTATTTTTTACAGCAAAACTTGAAAGTCAGCACAATTTCATTAATACATGTGTTAAGTTATTCCTTTTTAAAATAATAACTCTCAAATATGAAATGTGATGACCAGAGTCAAAACAAATATTCTGAATACAAATAAAACCTAATTCAAACTTGAAAAAAGTTAGGGTCTTCAAGCATGCTTGTCATAACTGGCAACGCTTCTCTGCAAAATAAAATATGCACAACCTTTGAATAAAAAATGGTAGTGAAAAATCAAAGCCAAATAGTAAGAATAGACTTTCACACAAATATGAAAGGAAGCTTTTAAAAACTCTAAGGAATAAAGGAACCCTAGCATGTGAATTTTATAGCAACAATTATTTCTCTGAGTTTTAAAAATGCCTGTGTCAAAAGTTCAGGCATACACTTTGTAATTTTATGTGGAAATGACTCTTAAGAGTAATACCTGTCATTTAGGTGTAAAACAATAATATTGGGATATCAGAATAAGTAATTATCTGTTTAAAAGCTTCTGAAATGCTTACCAACTATTCTGTCAGCCTTTCGTAAGAACAGAAAGCTATCAATGAAAAGTCTAGATTTTCTTCCTTGTCATATATACATATATATAAGACAATATATTTCATATATATATTAGAAAAACAATGTAGCAGCTAATTAAGACTCTCTTTTCATCATTTTGCAAATATACCCAGTTGAATGTCTATTTGTATATCAGTTTACCAGCACAGACATCAGTAGTGAAATAAGGTGACAAGCAGTAACCTTTCCTTTTCTTTAAGCTCATCAAAAAGAAAAGCTCATTGAAGAGAGCAGAATGAATGGCTAGTCCACATCAGTCTTCCCCTTCTCCAAGCAGCATTGTACAAAGGGGTATCTCCATTCAGAGGAGAATAATTACAAATCCCTGAACCACAACTCAAAACTCAGTATAACATCTGGCTAAGAGACATATATATTGTGCTGGGCAAAACTTCACAGCCTACCACAAATCTTAGAAGCATGAATTGAGCTTCTAGATGTGTGTTGGCAAGAAGAGAAAGAGATCACTATCCTTTTCCCCATCTTCAGGTGGCAGTTTAGAAGTGGATGCCACTACTTGGGTTACAAGACACAAAATTTAGCACAAGGTTTTGTCTCATGGTCCAGTGCTAGGAATACTATATGAGAACAAGCATACAATAAAATCTTGTATGTATGTTAGAGCTCATGCATAAAATCACTAAGTAACTCTGACACCAGATGAAGGCCCATAGGCTTATATATTTGGATACTTAGTTATCAGGGAATGGCACTATTTGAGTAGGACTGGGAGGTGTATCATTGGTGAAGTAGGTCTGGTCTTTTTGAAGGAAATGTGTCAGTGAAAATAGGCCTTGAGATTTCAAAAATCTATAGCAGGCAGAGTGGCTATCTGTCTCTCAGCCTGTGGATCAAAGTATAGCCTAAAACCCAAGCTAAAATGTGGTCTACACCATTGCAACATTGTAGTGCATGGTGGTTTGCATATGTTCGGCCCATGGGAAGTGGCACTAATAGAAAGTCTGGCCTTGTTGGAGTAGATGTGACCTTTGTGGAGGAAATTCATCACTGTGGAGGTGGGCTCTGAGATGCTCCTCCTGGATAACTTATAAACAGTCCTCTCTTCACTCCCTTCAGATAAAGATGTAGAACTCTGAACTTCTCTAGCACCATGTTTGCCTGGATGTGCCTGAACAACACCATGCTTCCTGCCCTGAAGATAATGGGCTGGACCTCAGGAACTGTGAGCTAGCCATGATTATATGTTGTCCCTTATAAGAGCTACTTTGGTTATAGTGTTTCTTCAAAGCAATAGAAACACTAAGACAGAGTGAGTCTACTTACCACATCATCCCTCTACAGGAATGCACAACACTCTATGACTATAAAACTCAGAATCTATGCAACTCACAGTTAACCTTGGTAGGTAATGATCAGTCTCCATTGTATATTCCCTACACTCAAGCAACTCAGTTAGATCTAGGCCAGTGCTGACATACAGTTTTGTTTTGTTTTAATTTTTGTTTTGATTTGTTTTCTAGTACTGTTGTCTAGAATATAGGCCTCAGTGTACCTGTCACTTCTAGAGGTAATGAAAAATCAAGTCATGACCCATTTTAATATCAACTCATGTTGGCCATCATGCACCTACAAACATACTACTCCTCTCTTGGGGCCATAGGAATATGCCATTATCTGGAGGCTGGGCACTATATTAAGAAAATATTTTATTTACTAAATTAGTGTGCAGCTAGTAAATATGACACTGGATGTTTCTTAATGGAACTAACCAAGATATCTTGATTCTCTATCAATTCTTTTCCTAAGAATTAGCCTACAGTCCTCATTGATTAGATTTTTTGTTACAGCTAGTATGACCCATAGTTGGACACAGTGGTCTTGGCACATTATTTCACTTCATCAATAAAGAGACCACCTCTAGTAGTTAGACAGGGGCCCCAGGGGAGAGATGGAGAGATAGGCCCACTCATCCATCGTCAAAATTTTAACTCAAAATTGTTCCTGTCTAAAGGAAATGCAGGGACAAAAATGGAGCAGAGACTGAAAGAAAGGCCATCCAGTGACCAGCCCAACTTGGGATCAATTCCATGCACAGATGCCAAATCCTGACTCCATTACTGATGCCATCTTTTGCTTGCAGACAGGAGCTTGCTGTCTGTTCTTTGAGAGGCTCTACCAGCAGCTGATTTAGACAGATGAAGATACTATCAGCTAACCATTGGACTGAGGTTGGGATCCCCTACAGAAGTACTAGGGGAAGCATTGAAGGACAGAAGAGGATGGCAAGCTCATAGGAAGAACAACAGTATCAACTAACCTGGACCCCTCAGAGCTCCCAGAGAATGTTACCAACCAAAGAGCATACATGGGCTGGTCCATGACCACAGGCACATAGGTAGCAGAGGATTGACTTGTGTGGCCTCAGTAGGAGAGATGCTCCTATTCCTGCAGAGACTTGGTAAACCAAGAAAAGGCAATGCTGCATGGGGTTGAAGTGGGTGTGGGTGTGTGCATGAAGGGGTGTGGGGGAGCATTCTCTCAGAGGCAAAGGGGAGGGGAAGGGGATAAAGAACTCTAGGAGGGAGGACCGAGAAGGGGGTGCAACATTTGGAATGTAAATAAATAAAATAGTTTAATAAATAAAATGCAAAAATAAAGAGAGCACAGCATTGTAGAACATGGTGTTCATCTATTGTTGTATTGTTCTTGATATCTAATTGGATAATAACATAACACCTATGTAGGATAATTAACAAAGCTATGCTACATGACCGTGGGGATTATGAATAATGTTCCAGATGATTACTAAAAATTGTGATCCAGGCTCACCCTTTGTGGAAGTTAGTTTTAGTTATCAACTTGACACAATATAGAAATACCAGTGAAGGGTATCTCAATGAGAAATTGTTTGAATTGTTTTGGATTACGGGCATGCTTGTGATTGGTCTTTTTATTAAACTCACAAGGGATAAATCTGTCTTGAATGTAGGAAGCACCATGTCATAGGCTGGGTACTAAGCTCTATAAAAGAGAGAAAAAGAGTTGAATACTGTCATGCATGCATTCTTTCTCTGGACTTGTGGATGGGTAGAATTAACTCCCTCAAATTCTTGCCTTGACTCGCCCTCAAAGCTGAACTGTAAATTGAAATTGTAAGCTGAATAAACTTTTACCTCTGTGTTGCTTTTTGTCTATAACTATCTATATTCTATCTATCTATCTATCTATCTATCTATCTATCTATCTATCTATCTATCTATCTATCAAATATAGAGATAGATATAGAAAATCTGAAAATGTCCACCAAATCTATTAGAACTAATAAATAAATTTATTAGAATTATAGATCATAAAATTAAGATGCACAGGTATTTAGAACCGCATGTAAATAAAGACAGGATCAAGGCATGGGAGGTTTGTAAACCGGGAATGGGGACAATATTTGAAATGTAAATAAATAAAATAACCAATAAAAATGAATAAAAAATATGTGACTTGTTTTAAGTATGTGAAAGTTTAGAAGAATGTGGCAGACACACTGATTGGTTATTAAGACTTTTCATGGTAATTAACAGTAAAAGTAGTACAAGAGGGAATATTGAGGACATGAACCAAGACATTTTTATGTGACAGAATGAAGATTGAGAAAGTGGAACTCAACTTACCCTTTTATACTCATACTTACTGGCAGAGTGATGACTGATATAATCTTTTCATGACAAGGTCGAGAATTGGAGCAGAAAATAGAAGACTTTAAGACAAAAATACTCATTTAAAGGAATCTTTTGAAATATTTCCCTCTGTACTCTATTTTATTGTATTTATGTTTTTATATGAAGTTAAATTTATAACACCTTTTAGCACATTAAGAGCCATTAATAACAAGCTTGGATAATCTTACTGCAATGCTTTATATATTCTTGCCCTTCTTTCTGATTGGTGAAGGTTAGCTAGTCCTTGCACTTATAAAATTCCAAACAACTCATCCATATATAAAGGTTAGACATAATTCTTAAAGAACAGAGAAAATACTTCATGCACATTATTCAAATATTGCTGTCCAACAATGTAGCATTTCATAAGAAGTTATTCTACTATATTACTTATAAAAGTATTTAGTTTTGTGAAAAAATTCATAATTTTACTATCTATACTATGAGAAATATGTGCAAATTTTGAGGAAACTAGGTAGAAAGCAAAGCTATAAAAATTTCTCTTTCATCAAAGAACTAGAGCATGACGTGTGTCAGAAGCCAGTTCAATGTGCTTTCTGATGTGATTGACTCTGGCACATCAGTTCTGTTACAACATGAACAATTAAATAGCACACATTTTTATAGGATTTAATATTTCATCGGTTTCCCAAAAACAAAAAGACAGAGTATTATTTCACATTTTTTAAAGTGTCTCTATCACATTGAGACAAGTCATTTTGTTCCAAACATGTTGACACGGAATCACAAGGATCTTCTCACATGTCATTAGTAACATCTTACTAATATAAAAAAAAAAAACACTTTATTTATGGCTATGAAAAACACATATTTAAATATCACAGAATAACTTTAATTTCTGTAATTTATTAAGTGACCTCCACTGGTTCTTATGCTAAAGACTTGGTCTTCAGGGAAAAGAAGTTTTGAATGGTAGTACATTTTTCAGACCAAACATACTTGTAGAAATTTAGTTTATCAGTGGCATTCCCTTTAGGATATTGGGGCCCCACATCATTGTTCTCTTTTTCTTTCTTTGCTTACCTCAAGACTTAAAATCAGAGATTTCTTGTATAATAAACTCCTGCAATTATATATTTCACAGATATATACCCAAAGGCAACAAGTCCAGTATACTTGTATTGAAGCCATGAACAAAATAAATTTTTCCTTCATGTTATTGCTCTTAGACATTTCTGTAAAAGGAAACAAGTCAATGCAGTTTTTACATACAAATCAGTAGCAGTAGCAGCAGCAGCAGCAGCAGCAGCAGCAGTAGTAGTAGTAGTAGTAATAGTAGTAGTAATAGTAGTATTTGTGGTAATAACAGTAGTGGTATAGTATGTGTTTGAATACAATGGTACATTGGTTGAGGTCCTAGAACAACTTTCAGGAGTTATTTCTCTCCTTCCAGCATGGGTTCTGTAGAGAAAACCCAGGCTGTAAGGTTTATATTACAAATACTCTTACCGGATGAGTCCTCTCCTTGGCCCTAGCACATAATTTATTTAACCTAATTTGCTGAATGAGAAAAAGTCACTTCAATGTGTTCAAGTTTTATTCACTGAACTTATTAACTAATATCAATATTTAAAAACTCTTTGATACAGTACCAGTTAATATATTGTTGTTATTACACATTTATCTGGAGCCTACAAACTAGCATCCAGATACAAAACAAATTTTAATAATTTATGTAAAAAGTTTTTATGATAAACATGCTTTTGATTTTATACAATGAGGTGACAATAAGTTTAAAAATTCACAAGTATATTTTGTAATAAACACATTAATACTC
>BDUI01000053.1:307941-327775 GCA_002335545.1 Apodemus speciosus | reverse complement strand
TGTATGCAAAGAGAAATGTTAAATTTAAGAATACAGAGAAATTTAGTTGTGTAAAAGTCTGTGTATGTCTGCAACATATTGTTTAATTTCTTTCTCAAGACTTGACTCAATCCTAAATATATCTAGGAAAAGATAACCTAAATTTAATAAAATGTATCAAAATTTGGACTGCATTCAAGTTTGTGTAGTATTATCTTGATTAATGATTGATTAGGAGCACCCAGGTCTCTTTGGGTAATAGCATTGCTCGGCAGATGCCTGGGGCCTGTATACAAAGCAACCTGAGCAACACATGACAATCAAGCTGACAGCAGCATTCCTCCAAGGTTTCTGCTTCATGTTTTGTCTCCAGTTATTTACCCAGAGTTCCTGCCCTGACATCCCTCGGTGGTGGGTTATCTAGTAGAAAAACATGACTTCTTTCATGGTATTTTATCCAAGAAATAAAATTTCTAACTAAGAAATAAATTGCTACGTGGGTCACAGGATATTGCTATCAAAGATATGACCGTGTGTTTTGAGAACTCTAATGAAGCTTCGACTTAAAGAAACCCAGAGCTTCCCAACCAGACTCCCAGAGCTCCCAGGGACTAAGCCGCCAACCAAGGAGTACACGTGGCTCCAACTGCATATGTAGCAGAGGACAGCCTTGTCAGGCATCAATGGGAGGAGAGATCCTTAGTCCAATGAAGGTCTGATAGATGATAGTGTAGGGGAATAAAGATCAGGAGGTGGGAGTGGGTGAATGGGTGGAGGAACATCCTCATAGAAACAGGGGGAAGGGGAATGGGGTAGGGGGTTTCCAGGTGTGGGGTGGACCGGTTAAGGGGATAACACTAGGAATGTAAATAAATTAAAAATAAATAAATAAATAAATAAATAAATAAATAAATAAATAAATTAAATAATTAAATAAATGTAAAAATTTGCACCAAGTTATAAATGAAATACATAGCAAAAATCAAGCTGCTTTTTTCTAATAAAATTAATATCAGGAGTGACAAAATAAAAGACATAAGGGAAAAATAAAAGAATTTGACAGTGGTGCAGAAAATGGAGCTCTGGCTTGTGAAGTATCACAGAGAAGCATATCCTATATTGGAGTCATTTATGGGGTAATTTGTGTTAAGAACATATGGCTGTAGTCACTGGGACTCAAGAATCAGTCCCAATAAGCAGGAAACTAGAACTACTGAATTGAAACCATTACTCTGCCATGATTGGCCAACTGGATTTGAAGTCTCAGCTCTGATAAGGAAGATACCACAATCATGGAAGCAAAATTGTCCAGGATGTGTTTCCACAGGATCAGCATTCAGAATCTGTAAATATCATAAATCTCACCAAGCAATAGACATTGCAAGCTACAATAGCCATCTGCCCCCAAGGTATACTGAAGGGGTTCAGTAATGGTACAATTTCTATAGGATTTGTTTGGAGTCAAGGTCCAATCCATAAGATTGAGACCAATATTAACACTAATAATGAGACCAGGTACCTGAGACTAAGAAGTTTTGGGACCTTTGGGGAAAATATTCTACTCTGATTCTCCAATGTACTTAGTAGAAAATGACATCTACTTAATTATTGCTATGCTTATAGACCCACTCATATCTAAACTTTCATCAGAAAACGTTTTCATGCAATAGATTATTATTATCATTGTGACCCAAAACTGAACTGCATGAAGAGTAAGAGTTTGGATCACTAAGCCCTAAATGGAATATCTGTATAATATTCTCTCATGAGGTTCAGGAATCTTAAGTGGAAGAGGAAGCAGAAAAATGTAAGAGCCAACGCTGTGGATGATTTCAAGAAAACTGTTTTACTAATCCAATGACTAATACACATATAAAAATCAAGCCAGACAAAATGCCACTGTGTGGAACTCATTTACTAGTCATCACTCATACACTTGTTGCTAAAATGGGGAAAATCAATTTTCCTCAATGGAGTGATCCTGGGTATATCAATGATATCTCAAAGCAGGTCCTATTTTTCTGAGCAGGCCAAAATCAATTGGATTTCATGGTGTGTATCTATGATGTGTTCTTCTTTTGTTTTTGTTTTAATAAATAAAGACCATGAAGCTCTGTAGATAGGTTTGTGGGGGAGAATCTAGGAAGAATTTGAAAAGGAGAAATAATAACATTACCAAAATATATTGTATAGAATTTTTAAAACATAAATAATAATATATTTAAAAGTTAATTACAGCAATAGTGGGGTTTAAAACCATAAAAAAACACTTTGAAAACTAAACATAAAGAAACATAAATTAAGAACTACATAAAGAAACAAGATTAAGAACTAGCACATAAATTTCTGTGAAAATAAGAAAAGTGTTCTGGATTAAAAGGGATTGATTTGATAAACTGCTATTTCAAGATCCTTGAAGGGCTTGGTGAAATAATTGAAGAGAATTTTTTATAGCAAATTTTGACCCATGCCAAAACTTAAAAATTGAGGTCCACACCAGCAACGCTTCATTGTGTGTTCTCTTGGGGAACAGATTCGTGGGTAAAGTAATTTATATAAAATGAGGTCATCAAAATGGTCCTCAATCCAAGATTAGTGATGTACAAAATGCATATAGAATAAAGACATAGAGATTTATATGAAAGGAGAACAGCAAAGAAAGCAAATGCATGGGTTAGCCAAGAAAAATCTAAAACCCACAGCAAAACTAAACTACTAAACACAATGAGAAGCCAAATACATTAATCCTCCCACTTTCAGGAGGAATCAGTATGACTTTACTTTCCTCATGGGTGTGTACCTTTTAAAATAGGAGCAAATACATTCTGGGATGTGTGTCTTCCAGTTTATGAGACTGTATTGAATAGCCTTAGCAAACTAATTTAGATATAGCAAACTAAAAGTTGATAACCATGTATCTCAAAAAAGAAGGACCAATACTACATTTTCCTCAAGGAACTCCTAAAATAGTGAGGTAAGTAGAGAACACAATAACTGTTCATGTTGATAATTGTAGATAAATTAGTCACTGGTAGCAGAGAACTGGAGATTAGACACCCTATGCAAATACCAAAACTTTTTCTGAATGAAATATTTGTAATACACAGATACTTTTTAGTTTCAATATACCTTTATTACTATAAGCACTGTGCGTATGTGTGTGTGTAATTTCTTTGAAGAGTGCATTTAGTTTAGTATTCAGATAAACAAAATTTTAGCCTTCCACACATCCACCAGGCTGCTGAAATTAAGGCTAATATTTCTGCTTCCTCTCCCCATCTCTGTTTTACTTTTCATGTTCCTTTAGAAGACTTACAGATTTATAATTAAAATCATCCACTTCCTTTCATAGCCTATATTTTAACTGTGCTCAATATGAGGCAATAATCTATATACAAAAAGAACTCACAATTATTATTTTTAAGTTGAGATTGAGCAAACAATTTAAGTAATATTATGTTATTTCAAAATATCTCACCAATCAAATATTGATATAGTACACCACGTTGAAATGCTAACATACCACATGATTATGTATTTGATAGAAAACTATGAGTTTTTATTGCTGCTTAAGGAAAATAGCATTCTCTAGTAAAAGAAAAATATGTAGAAATGCAAGGAGTCTAGAGGTAAATGCTATATTTCCCTTACAGTATGTGCTAGATTAGGTATTTGGTGTTTTATCAGGTAACATTTTTTCTATATGATAATACCAAATATATATGTTTCTGTGTATATATATATATATCATCTTTACAGTGATATATATATATATATATATATATATATATATATATATATATATATATCTTTCTCTTAAGGATGTGGTCCTTGGTAGGTACAGTGATACATTACATACATACATATATGTATGTATGTATGTATCACTGTAAAGAGTATAGAACAAAATATGGGTTTTTATACACTAAGTATTCCATGGCCATTAGTAACCATTAACACAAAGAAAGACCCACAAAGAAAGTCAATGTACAGAGACTAAGAGACTATAGATTGTTCAGCTCTAAATGGGATGTCTGTATCACAGCCCTTCTTCCAAAGGCTCAGAGAGCCTTTCTTGGGGAAGAGAAGACAGTCATATTTTAAAAGTCTTGAGTAGTTCTTGACTATAGAAAAATGGAGAAACAGTTTTTCCTAAAGTTGCACAGATGTACATACGAATTAACACCAGTTGTGATAGCATGCACATGATCTGTGTAAGCTAAAACCTGAAAGAATACCTGTTTTCTTAGGGTTTTACTGTTGTGAACAGACACCATGACCAAGGCAACACTCATAAAGATGATATTTAATTGGGGCTGGCTTACAGATTCAGAGGTTCACTCCATTATCATCTAGGCAGGAACATGGCAGCATCCAGGCAGGAATGGTACAGGCAGAGCTGAGAGTTCTACCTCTTCATCTGAGGCTGCTAGTGAAAGACTGGCTTCTAGGAAGCTAGAACAAGAATCTTAAAGCCCAAGCCCATAGTGACACACCTATTCCAACAAGGCCACACCTCCAAATAGTGTCATTCCCTGCTGTGAGCATATACAAACCATCATACCTTTCATGGAGTTGAGAGGCAGGCACTCACCCACACCATCGCCTAAAGAACTATTCTTAATTGACTGTTGCCAAGAGAAAATAATTACTTTCTCTTAAGGGTGTGGTCCTTGGTAGGTACAACATGCTGCACCAGGTGTCCATGTACCATAGAGTATTTATGTATAGACAATACTAATCCAAATATATGGACTCTTTAAGTGTTAAAATACTGAGGACACAAGTTTGGGTGGGCACAGAATGAAAGGGTGAATTTCAGAGAGCTTAGGGTAATGAATATATTCATTATATTCAACAAAATATAAAGTATGAAATGATCAAACACTTAAATAAAAATAATGATCATTGCTGACAAGTGGTTGAACATTCCATAATTCCAGCATGTGGGAGTCAGAGGCAAACATATCTTTGAGTTTGAGAACAGCCTGATCTACACAGACAGTTCCCGGATACATGCTCTACTACATTCATAGCAGCCTTACTCAAAATAGCCAGAAAATGGAAACAACCTGTAAGTCCTTCACCTAAATAATGAATGAAGAAAATGTTAATTTACACAATGGAGTACTATTCACCTGTTAAATGCAATGACATCATGAAATTTACAGACAAATAAAAGGAACTAAAAAAAAAAAAATCTGGAGTGAGATTACCCAGATCCAGAAAGAAAAGCATGCCGTGTACTTACTTATAAGTGGATATGAGCTATAAAGAAAAGGCTAACCAACCCTACTACAATCCACAGACTCAGAGAGGCTAAGTAAGGACAGCTCAAAAGGTATTTTACAGATCTCACTAGAAAGAGGACGTAGACTAGAACTTACAGGTTGACTGGGGACCTGCATGTGAGCAGGAGGGATCAGGTGGGAAGGGAGAGAGGGATACAGTGAGAAAATCCTATGAGAGACCAGTGGAATTAGGGGGAGGCATTTCAGATCCTAAACCCACAAACTTCCATAAGGAGGCAGGGTTTCCAGGAAGGGCCTGGCATACCAACCCAGCAATAAAATCTTTTACCTACAACTTGTCCTGGCAGAAAGCTGTGCTGGTGTAAAGGTAGCACAAAAATTGTGTGAGTGGCCAACGATGACTAGTCCAAATTGACACTCATGCTAAATGAGTTAGCTGACACACCTGACACTGCCTGGAAGGCCTCAAAACCAGAGGATGAATAGCACAGAGACCCAGAATAGAACCAAACAGAACTGGAACAAAAAGTCAGCAAATTGATTTCTAGTGATATTCTGCTACATAGAGACTAGCAAAAATTGTCATCAGAAAAGCATCTAATGGAAGCCAATACAGAGACCCAGAGGCAAACATCAGACAGAATTTATGGATTCCCAAGGAAGAGTGGAAGGAAAGAATGCAGGAACTAGAAGGGTCAAAAGCAACACAAGAGCAAGACCCACAGAAGCAATTAACTTGAGTTCATAGAGGTTCACAGAAACTGAATCCATAATCAGGGATCATGTGAGTCTGATCTAGATCCTCTTCATATATATTATGGTTCTTTAGCTTGCTGTTCTTATGGGATTCCTAGCAGTGGGAACAGAAGCTATCTCTGATTCCTTTGCCTTTGGGGGGAGGACCATTTTCCCACTAATAGGCTGCCTCATTCAGCCTTGAAATTAAGGTATGGGCATAGTCTTATTGTTACTTGCTCTGTTGTGTTTGGTTGATATCACTGGGAGGCCAACTCTTCTAAATGAAAATGTCAAAGGAGTGAATCTGACTGAGAGGAGAGGTGGGAAGGAGAGATTAGGTGGAGAGGAGAGAGTGGCATCTGGAGTCAGGATGTAATACATAAAAGAAGAATTTGTTTTATTAATCAATTAATTGGATAGCTATCACCACTAAAATATTTGGAACAATTTTGATTTCCGAACTACCAAGGGACATTCATAACTATATACCCTTGAAGAAGTTCTAAATATTATGGAAAGTTCATAAGCAAAAATACTTTGCAATGGATTGTTTTTTGTTCTATATTGTTTTTATTTTTCTTTTTTTAATTAGATATTTTCCTTATTTACATTTAAATGTTATCCCTTTTCCTGGTTTCCCCTCTGAAAACCCTCTATCCCACACCCCCTCCTGCTGCTCACAAACCATGCACTCCTGCTTCCATGTCCTGGCATTCCCCTATACTAGGGCACCCAGCCTTCTCAGGACCAAGGGCCTCTCCTACCTTTGATGTCCAATAAGGCCATTCTCTGCTCCATATGCAGCTGGAGCCATGGATCCCTCCATGTGTACTCTTTGGTTGGTAGTTTAGTCCCTGGGAACTCTGGGGATACTGGTTGGATCATATTGTTCTTCCTCCTATGGAGCTAAAATCTCCTTCAACTCCTTTGGTCCTTTCTCTAGCTCCTCCATTTGGGAAACTTGTGGTCAGTCCAATGAAAATAGCCTTTTCAACAAAAAAAAAGTGTGGGTTCAATTGGCAGTTAGCTTGCAGAAGAAAGCAAATTGATCCATTATTATCTCCTTGTACAAAGCTCAAGTCCAAGTATATTAAGCACCTCAACATAAAACCAGATACACTGAAACTAACAGAAAAGAACATTGGGAAGAGACTGGAACACATGGGCACAGGGAAAATTTCCTGAATAGAAAACCAATAGCTTATGCTCTAAGATCAAGAATTGACAAATGGGACCTCATAAAATTACAAAGCTTCTGTAAGGAAAAGGACACTGTCAATAGAACAAAATGTCAAGCAAAACATTGGGAAAATATTTTTACCAAGCCTAAATCTGATAGAGGGCTAATATCCAATATATACAAATAACTCAAGGTGTTGGACTCCAGAGAACCAAATAACCCTATTAAAAATGGGGTCCAGAGCTAAATGAAGAATTCTCAACTGAGGAATATCAAATGACTGAGAAGCCACTAAAGAAATGTTCAACATCCTTAGTCATTAGGGAAATGCAAATCAAAACAACCATGAGATTCCACCTCACACCAGTCAGAATGGCTAAGATCAAAAACTCAGGTGACAGTAGGTGCTGGCTAGCGTGTGGAGAAAGAGGAATACTCCTCCACTGCTGGTGGGAGTGCAAGCTGGTAAAACCGTTCTGGAAATCAGTTTGGTGGTTTCTCAGAAAATTAGACATAGTACTAGCTGAGGAACCAGCTATATCACTCCTAGGCATAGACCCAGAAGATTCTCCAACATGTAATAGGGATACATCCGCCACTAAGTTCATAGCAGACTCATTTATAATAGCCAGAAGCTGGAAAGAACCCACATGTCCCTCAACAGAGGAATGGATACAGAAAATGTGGTACTTTTACACAATGGAATACTACTCAGCTATTAAAAGCAATGAATTTATGAAATTCTTAGGAATCGTAAATCCAAGAAAGAACACAGCACATCTAAGTACAATTTCACATATTTTTATTTTACAATTAAATAGAAGATGCATTACGTTCATTCATTTAAAGTTATATTCCTTAACATCATACTTTTTTCACTATATTAATGATAATTGTATTTTAGTTGTGCAATGACTAGAAAATAATCGAGTTATCCATTATATTTCTTTATTAAATGTGATATATATATATAAGCTATTTCCATCAAAATGTATTACTTTTCATTAAAGCATCTGGGAAATGTGATTCATAGATAAACATATGTGATCCAATTAAAAAGGCAGAAAATTCCACTGCTTATGTGCTCTCTGTTATTGCACTGTATTATGTCAACTGCAAAGAAATCTGTATCTGTTTTTTACCATATCTACATCAATATTTTTGAGAATTGTAAATACATACATAAAAGAGTATGTATTTACATAATATCTGTGGTGGTTTGAGAAGGAATAACCCCATAGACTTAGACTTATGTGTGTGGATTCTTGATCAATAGCAAGTGACACTATTAGGAAGTATGGACTTTTTTGGAGAAAGTCTGTCACTATGGGACTGGCTTCAAACATATGAGACTATGCTCAGACTGAGCATAATGTGGCTCACAGTCTTCTGCTGCCTGAAAATCAAGATGTAGAACTCTCAGCTTCTTCAATATCTGCCTGCAAGCCTCCATGAATGATGACAATGGAGTAATCTGAAACTGTAAGGTAGCTTCAATTAAATGCTCCTCATTATAAGACTTGCCCTGGTCATGGTGTCTCTTCATTCCAATTGAAAATCTAAAACAGAAGTTGGTACCAGGGATTTGTGTATTGTATAAGGCTTGACTCTGTTTTTGTTTGGAGGACTGTGTACTTTTGGAGTTTGGATTAGAAAAGCAGCTTAAATGCCTTAAGCAGACTTTAATCGGCCATAGTCATATGAACATGGAATATAATGGGGCTGAGGTTGATTTGATTTGAACTGTAGAGATTCAAGTTGTTTCAGAGGAATGTATTAGTATATTTTGTAGAAAATATTCTGTGATACCTTGGGGAAGATCATGGCTGTTTTTGACTTTTGTTTCACAGCTTTAGGTGAAGCTACATTGCGGAATTTTGAATTAATTGTACTGGCAGAGGAATACTAAAAAGAGCCTAGTATTGATGCTATTAGTGGTTACTCCTTTTAATTATTAATTAATTAATTAATTATCTTTACACTCCAGATTTTATTCCACTTTCAGTCCACCCTCTGACTGTTACACATCCCATACCTACTCCCTACCCCCGTCTCCCCAAGGATTTCCTCCCACCATTACCACCCCACCAGACCTCTAAACTCCCTGGGGCCTTCAGTCTCGTGAAGGTTAGATGCATCTTCTCTGACTGAATCCAGATCCAGCAGTCCTCTGCTCTATATGTTTTGGGGTCCTCATATCCTCTGGTGTGTACTGCCTGTTTGGTGATCCAGTGTTTGAGAGATATCGGAGATCCAACTAATTGAGACTATTGCCCTCTTACAGGGTCACCCTTGTCACCTTCTTCAGGCTTTTCTCTAATTCAACTACAAGGGTCAGGCGCTTTTGTCCATTGTTGGGTGCAATTAACTGCATCTGACTCAGCTGCTTGTTGGGTTTTTCTGAGTGCAGTCATGGTAGATCTCTTTTTGTGAGCACTCCATATCCTAGTAATAGTGTCAGTCCTTGAGACCTCCCTTGAGCTGGATCCCACTTTGCGCCAGTAGCTGGACCTTCTTTTCCTCAGGCTCCTCTTTATTTTCATCACTGCAGTTCTTTCAGACAGGAACAATTATGGGTCAGAGTTTTGACTATGGGATGGCAACCCCTTCCTTCACTTGATGCCCTGAGTAGTTACTTTTATGTAGATCCATAATAAAAGGATTGAGCTGCACTAGGAGAAAAGGGGCCCCAGAAAGTAGAATGGAGTTAAGTCCTGTGTTCAAGAAGATAAAATGATCAAAGAAAAGTCTGATATTAAATATAATAAAAGGGATAGTAAATCACAGTAAGACCCCACACAGTTAATCTTACTATTTGTGAAAATTGTATTAAAAAACTTTTTATGTCCAGGCTTGGTGGTATACATATTTTGTCTCAAAGACACTGATCAAGAGAGAGAGGTCAGTGTATCTCTACGTTCAAGATCAGCCTGGACAACAGAGAGAGTTTCAGAACAGCTAACTTTAGGCAGAAAAAAAACACAAAACCCATCAAAATTAGAAAGCTAGTAACTATACCCATGTTTTAGCATGTGTAGAAGCAGCAGACCTTGACAGCTTTGGCCATGTGGTTCTGGCTTTAGAGTCAATGATAGAAGAAAGGGGTTATTAATCTACATCTTATCTAAGGAATACTAGTGAGGCAAAGAACAGTATGGCAGGGCTGTCCTTGCATGGAAGCCCAGAGGGACCACGGGGTGTACATGTGAAAGTGAAGCCTGGATTGTCTTGGAGACCCCAAAAGCTTGGAGATGCCAGAGTTGTGGGATACCTGCTGTTAAAAGCTGCTAACAGGGAGTTGATCCAACCTGTGTGAAAGAAGGTTGTTTTAGTAAAAAACTCTGAAAGAAGTTGGAGATCTGAAGAGTGCTTTGACAAGGAGATGCAGAGTATGGAATCTACCAGTCTTACTTTGGACCAGTATTTCCTCACTATGCTCTCTTCAGTATCTTATAAGATGGTAATATATATCCAGTGATATATGTTAGAAGTATGTGTATCTGCTAAAATAACTAAGTAACTAAACAAATACAATGAAAGCTTTTTGTTTGTTTTTGTTTGACAAGGGTGAAAACTGTGAATGTAAGGAAAGTATTCAGGACATAGAAATTATTTTGGTTGAAGAACATGAGAGTACTGGGTGCTGCCCTAGGTTCTAGGTCCTTTCCAGCCATGTGTATGTTAATAAGTTTAAAGTACTGACCAAGAATTCTCTCCTATGCAGTGGAGCTTAAATTCAAATAGACCACAGTATCTACACACAGAATAAATGTGCCACATTTGGACACTGTGGGTATCAGGCTGGATTGCTTAAATGCAGGAATTTCTAAGGTTCACCTCATAAAAGTTTGCTGGAAAAGTAAATTTGCCCAATTGTTCTGTCAACAAACCTTTCCAGTAGTTCTAAAACTACACTTTAAAATGTTATTACTAAATATTTGTGTATTATTGTTTTTTTTTAATTTACCAATTCATTTCATTTTATTTTTCAATTACTTGTATGATCATTTCAGAATAATTTATACTCTCACAAAAGAGAGAAATTGATATTGCCTTTAAACATCGGGTTTTCTAGAAAGATTGGTGTATTTTAGGGGTAAGGCATTCCGATAATCTCAGCACTCTGGAGGCAGAGACAGGCAGGGTTCTGCATGTGAGGCTATCCTGGTCTACAGAATGAATTTTAAGACAGCCAATACTATACAGAATCTTGTCTCTAAATAAATAAATAAATTAGTAAATAAATAATTTTGTTCATTTCCTATAATAAAATTATATATAACAATTGAAAATACTAAGGTTACTAACATTTCAGACAGAGATAGTAGAAAATTATTTTTTGAACTTTTTTTTATTTAATTCTAATTTAATGTTTTTAAAATCAAATCTAGCTCCATTTCCACCATTTAAAATCCTTTTCTATCGTCCCACAATTCTTCCACCCAAATTTGTGTCTTTAATTTTTATATACATATTTTACTAATATTATCTATACAAGCAAATCTAGAGTGATAGTAATCTACCTTTAAATTATTTTTACATTCCCATTGCCAACTACTTTCAAAGAAGGAAAACATGAAAATCTGGTAATATAATTGCTTCCATATTAGGTTGTTGTTGTTGTTGTTGCTGCTGCTGCTGCTGCTGCTGCTGCTATTGTTATTGTTGTTTTGTGAAACAGACTCATTTCCCACTTCCGATGCAGGCCAGGGTATGCTTAAATTAATGATCCCTTTCCCTCCAGTCAAGTGAATAAGAGGCATCTTAATACCCACCCCCACCCCCACCCCCACCCCCCCAGCTTTCTCTTGTGTACAGAATCTCCCCTCAACATTGCCAATTGCTCTAAAAGGTCCCTATACATTTTGCCAGAAGCACTGTCACTTTTGCTTTTGCCTTAAAAAGCAACATGGAAAATTTGGGACATATACAGATAGAGTAATTTATCTAAATTCATTTATTCTTCTTTAAAGATTGAGGGAGGCTGCATGAGTAACATAGAAATATTAATGCTCCTCTTAGTTTATATTGGATGTCAAGAAAAAGCAAAGTAAAAAGAAAGGAAGAAGGGAAGAAAGGGATGGAGGGAGGGTGGAAGGAAAGTAGAAAGGAAGAGACTCCAATTCTTTTTAAGAAGCAGTAATCTGTATTCAGGAAAAACAACTCGAACTTATTCTAAAGAATGTATGGTGTGTTGCTTTTAATGTAATATTTATAAAATCTTGAAATTTTTTGATAGTACATTTTTACAAATACTTGAATATATTTTTTCATAAATACATTTAGAAAAAGAAATTCTTAACAAGTGTTGCCTATTTAAGCAGACTACTTATTTTGAATGATTTTATGATGCAGAAAATTCTTTTGTAACTATGTTCTAAATATATTATAAATCTGATTCTCAGGATTTCTACCACGGTGACTCTATTGATCTTGGCTAGTCTATTTATTCTTCCCAGAAATGATCATGTTTTTGCTATTGCAATAACAGGTTTAAAAATTTTAATTAAAAAAAAGAAACACAAGAAGTAAGCACAAACAGGTCCTATTTACTTCTGATCTACTCATCTTGAATGGACTTAGAATGTGTTGTGTGCCATCTGGTTTCTGATCACTCATAGAACCTTAGCTCCTAGGATTCTCCTCCAGCTGCCAAGTGTCTGGACAACTTAACCTCTTTGCCTTGCTGTGAGAAGTATATTAGAAGTAAATGAGAACTACATGATTTTCCAGAATTTCAGAACATCTTCATCCAAATGACCCGATAATTATGTTTGCCTTGTCTAAAATGCGAGCTGTATTCCTTCAGACAAAGAACCATTTTGATAACAACCTAAAATAGTATTTTTTTCAGTCTACAATGTCTCACCTTTTATTTACATGTGAGCTTTCACTCACAGTACAAACTTATGATTAATATATATTGCTAACTGTAGGTTGATTTCCTTGCCATTTTTGGAGTTTGGTGTTGTTTTCTTTCTATTCATATGGAAAAATCACTATCACGAAAAAGGGGGAATTCTATTTTTCTATTATTTGTTTATTGGTTGAATTTTTTAGTACCATTGCTTTGATAGAAAACTTGAAGAAAATTGTGCTTGAGGGACACAAAGAAAGAATGATATTAGGTATAAAGTACAGACTTTATAGGCAGAGTTTATTAAGAAATGGGGGAGATTTAGGTCAGGGATATGTTTAAGGAAAGAGAGGTAGCACTGATTGGGAGATACAATAGATATCTATAGAGGAAAAGCAGAGGTCGTTATGTAGGTTTAGGGGATGCAGAAAGGGAATGGGAGTTTGTCCTTTTCCCATTAGTTATAATCCTGTTCAAAAGATGTTTTCTCTATGCAAAAGTCCTGAGCTCTTAAAAAGGATCCACTTATTCAAGAAGCTATGCATTTCTTCCACCTGAGTACCCAAGACTAATTTAACCTTCTGACCTTGAGTAAAGAATGACCTTCAAGAGACTGTTAGAGAGATTGGCATATAACAAGCACCCTTCTCTTTTCTAACCAGGAAAGGATGAATGTCTCAAGACTTTTTGGCTTGTTCATCTATTTTTATTGGATCCTCTAATCTCTGTTGTCTCATCAAGTGTGACTTAGATGCATTATTATGGGAAATTCCTGTGTTTATTTGCACACCTGGTCTCACTGAAAATATTTGCTTGGTACAGTAATAGAATGGAAAAATGTATGCATTCACTGCAATGTACATAGTGTAATAGGTCTCAGGGGAATCTTCAGGTTTTGACTTTTCCTTTGCCTCCAAGAAGGTCTCTTTCTATCTCAATGATGGCTCATAACTATTCTAGATGTGTGTTTTTTCTGAGAAAAATGAGAAGACATATTTATTTATGGGAAAAAAGTTCATGTAGATAAGCACTTAGATTAATTCCTCTTCACCTTTGCTGGACACACATTTGGCCCAGAGTCATAATGAGCTCCGAGTTTGGTGAAAGACCATGTCTCAAAATAGAAAAAGCGGAGAGTGGCTGAGGAAGATAATAGATGTCAACTCCTGACATGCAAAGGTATGTACACAAAGACATATATATGTATATATATATATATATATATATATATATATATATATATATATATATATATATATATATATATATATATATATATATATATATATCAGAAATATACACAGACATGAAATACTTTTAGTGTGGTTAATATTTCTATTTTAATTATATACCTTCAAGTAAATTGAGACACACTAATTTTATAATTATTATTTACATGATATATTAAAATAGAAACATACTTTAAATACTTTCAAGTAAATAAATATTGGATAGATTGATTTAATGTATAAAATAATCATTGAAAAAATAACTTTTCTATCACAGAGTGATTTTATTACATTTATATGACAATCATTGAAAGAGAGTGAAAATAAAGGTTACACTGGTGTGGCGGTGCTATCCTAGGTATATGGACAAATTCTATCTTTTAATTCAGATCGAAGATTAGAACTAGTATTAACATTAATCAAGTAATTATACCAAGAAACGTTAGAAGTAATAATTTAAATGCCATGAGAAAACTTTTAAGTTTCTACTGACTCAGTAAAGGGCGATTTAAATCAAATTGCTGCATTGTGAAAGACAGAAATATTGCTTTAAATGTGCATTCTAAGTAGGTTTTAATTACAAAAAGAGGCTTTTAAAGGAGCTAAACAGAGTAGGGCCCAGGTATATGAAGGGCTCTTGAGATATTTGGAAAGCGTTGACATTTAAGAACTCCAAATATTGTTATTTCTGTATTTTGAATGGATTATAGAAAGAAGCATAAAAGCAATGTAGAATACTTTAGAACAATGAGCAAAGGCAGTATGCAAGGGTTCCACCTGGATGACAGTGCTGGTAGACCTTTAAAGTATTGTGGATCACAAATGAACCAATGAAAAAGTACTGAAAAGTAGAGATAAATATAGTTAGGCCTTAAATCACAATAGCAATATTAGCATCAGTGTAAAATTTATTAATGCAAGTTAGGTAATTTGAAGGCTGTTATAATTATATAGAAAACCATTTGCATCAGAGATTTTATATTATAAAGTTTCAAAAATTAGAAATATGAGACCACGTGGAATCTTACCCCTGCATTTGATTATATATATAAATTCTGAGATAAGTAGAAAATATCACAAAGCTCATTCTTAATCAAAACTGAATAAATAAATTTTCAGGATTCAATTTCATTTACAAAACACAAAATACTCTTCCAAGAATAAAAATTGTGGATAGAATTTTATAAAGCTCACGTAGTCTATTATTATCAATATGCTGTCCTCTGGGGCATGCCCAGCTGCTTTAAGCACTCTACTAACCCTGCTGGAACTCTATTATCCTACCACCATTTTTTCCTATCTTCAACAAACCAGCTGATCTGGAAGCAAAAGGTTAGATTCCCATTCCAGCACTCATCTTTCTCACCCTCTTGAGTCCTCTGAGGCATGCACAACTACACTGAACAGCTTGTTTTCTCCACTGAACATCCATTCTCCTGTTACTTCTGACTCATGTTCATCAGACCTGCTGATCTAATAGTATTACATTAGAGTCCTTCTTACTAGAGACCTTCCACACCAGCATTAATGAGACTGTTAGGGCTTCACCTACCTAGTATAACAGTAACATTCAGGGACTAAAGCCATCTGGATGGCTCCCTATAACGAATACAAACAACAAAATCCAGGACAATATTGTACTATCAAAGTCCAGCTATCTTACTACAGCAAGCCTTGGATATTCTAACACAATTGAAACACAAGAAAATTGACCTTAAATTCAGTCTTCTAAAGAAGATAGAGGGCTTTAAAGAGGAAATGTGTAAATCCTTTAATGAACTACGAGAAAATAAAATTGCATAGGTGAAGGAAATAAATAAAACTGTTCAACACCTGAAAGTAGAAATAAAAGCAAAAGAGAAAACACAAACTTAGGGAACCCAGGAAAAAAAAAACTTAAGGAAGAGAACAGGAACAACATATGCAAACATCATTATAAAATAGAATAGAAGAGATGGAAGAGATAATCTCAGGAGTAGAACATACTATAAGAGAAACTGATACATTAGTTAAAGAAAATGTTAAATCTAAAAAATTCCAGACACAAACATCCAGAAACTCTGGATAGCATGAAAAGACATAATCTCTGTATACTAGGAATATAAGAATGTGGAGAGTTCCAGGTCCAAGGTCCAGAAAATATTTTCCACCATATTGCCAAAGAAAACATTCCCAACCTAAAAAAACAGATATGCCTGTAAACTTACAAGAAGCTTGAGAACAGAAATTACACAGCATCAGAAAAGAAAATCCTCCCTATACATAAAAAATCAACACACAAAATCTACAGAACAAAGAAAGCATGTTTAAAATGGCAAGCGAAAAATCCAAGTAACATACAAACGCAAACCTATCAGAATTGCATGCAATTTCTCAACAGAGACTTTAAAAGGTTGAAGGGCCTGGACAGATATCTTGCAACCTCTAAAAAAAACCACAGATGTAAACCAAGACTACTATATTCAGAAAATCTCTCAATGACCACATATAAAGAAAATAAGATATTTCAAGAAAAAATCTGAATTTAAGCAAATCTATCTACAAATGCATCTAGAAGGAAAACTCCAACACAAAAAGTATAACTACATCTAAGAAAACACAGGAAATAAGTAATGACATACTAATAAAAACAAGGAAAGCACACACATACACCACTAATATTAAAATTACAAAAAATTAACAATCACTGGTCATTAATATCTCTCAGTATCAAGTGTCTCAATTCCACAATGAAAAAAACACATGATGTCAGAATAGATGCGAAAATACATTCCATCCATTGTCCTGCTGCATAAAAGAAACACAACTCAAAATTAAAGATAGACATTACTTCAGAATGTCACTTCATCCTCATCAAAGAAAAAAAATTTACCAAGATGATATCTCTTCTGAACGTCTGTGCCCGAAACACAAGAACCCCCACATTTGTAAAAGATACATTGCTAAAGTTTCCAAATCATATATAGTTTTCAACTTTTATTGCTATCTCTCTGTTGTTCAGTCTAATTTATGAAATTCATCGTYTTATCTTCTAACATCTTTTCTAGCTCTCACCTCTGACCTTCATTTCTCTCTCTGTGTGGCTTATCATGACCTATAAAATCAATTACCTTTAGTTCCAGTGTTTCTTCTAGGCTGTATTGTCAAGTCTTAAATATCTCTTTCTCTGTCTCTGTGTCTCTGTCTCTCTCTGTTGTTCAGTCTTATCTGTGAGATTCTACAACGTTTGTTCTAGTATCTTTTCTACCTCTAGTCTCAAACCTTCATTTTCCTCTCTCTGTCACTAATCATGTCCTATAAAATCCTGTACATTTAGTTCCAGTGTTTCCTCTAATCTGTATTGCCTAGACTTAAATTTTTCTCTCTGCTGTGCAGTCTGGTCTGCGAAGTTCTATATTTTCTGTCCTAGCATCTTTTCCAGTGCTTGACTCCAGCTTTCATTTTCCTCTCTCTGTCACTTATGACCTATAAAATCTTTGGTACATTTAGAACCAAACATTAATAGTGGGAGATGTAAACACCCCACTCTCCCCAGTCAAGGGTAATCCAGACAAAAACTAAACACAGAAATGACTAAAATAACCAATGCTATGAAGCAAATGGACCTAACAAACACCTATAGATGATTTTACCAAAACACAAAAGAATATAACTTCTTAGCACCTCCAGGATCCTTTTCCAAATTGAAAATATAGTCAGTTTACAAACCAAGCTTCAACCCATACATGAAAATTGAAACCATACCCTGTATCTTATCTGATAAACATAGATTAAAGGCTGGCCTTCAACAATAACAGTAACACCACAAAACTTACACACTCAGGAAAACTTAACAACTCTAAATTCAAAGATCTCTAAGACAGAGAACAAATAAAGAAACTGAAGACTTTCTAGAGTTCAATGAAATGAATAAACAACATACAGAAATTCGTGGGATGCAATGAAAGCAGTGTGAGTGGAAAGTTCATAGCACTAAGTGCTACAAAAAGAAACTAGAACATTCTCATACCAGCAACTTAAGTACATCAGAGAACCTTCTGTGCATAGCCCGCAAGGATGGAGTGATCTCCCAGCAGGCTTTCACTTTTGAACAAAGAGGTGAGATCTCCACCTTCTCTCTGGAGGGGACCCAGCTAGGAGCACACAGGGCCTAAGATAAGTGGAGCAGCTGGTACTGAACTTGTCATGCGCCCACCTCCATTTGCACCTGGGAGCCTTGAAACTCCAGTCTTCTCTGCATAGCCTGCCAGGAGAGAGGGAGATCTCGCAGCAGTGCTTTTAATTTTGAGCTCAAAGGAGTAAGGACACAGGCTTACAGGCCTACAGGAGGAACAAACTCCAGCCAGACACAACAATACCAACTAGCACCGGATGGCAAAAGGCAAGCTCAAGAACCCTACTAACAGAAACCAAGGCCACATGGCAACATCAGAACCCAGTTCTCCCACCACAGCAAGTCCTGGATATCCCAACACACCAGAAAAGCAAGAGTTGAATTTAAAATCATATCTCATGATGCTGATAAGAGGGCTTCAAGAAAGACATCAGTAACTCCCTTAAAGAAATACAGGAGAACATTGGACAACAGGTAAAAGCCCTTAAAGAGGAAACACAAAAATCTCTTAAAGAATTGTAGGAAAACACAAACAATCAAGTGAAGGAACTGAACAAAATCATCCAGGATCATCTAAAAGTGGAAGTAGAAACAATAAAGAAATCACAAAGTGAGTCATCTCTGTAGATAGAAAACCTTGGAAAGAATTCAGGAATCATAGAAGCAATCATCAACAACAGAATACAAGAGAAAGAAACCCAGGTACTGAAGATACCATAGAAAACATTGAGTCAACAGTCAAAGAAAATGCAAAATGCATAAAGCTGGTAACCCAAAACATCCAGGAATTCCAGGACACAATGAGAAGATCAAACTTAAGGATTATAGGTATAGACAGGATAGAGGATTTACATCTTAAAGGCCCAGTAAATATCTTCAACAAAATTGTAGAAGAAAACTTCCCTAACATATAGGAAGAGATGTCAATGAACATACAAGAAGCCTTCAGAACTTCAAACAGACTGGATCAGAACAGAAAATCATCCCAGCACATAATAATCAAAACACCAAATTCACTAAACAAAGAAAGAATATTAAAAACAGTAAGGAAAAAAGGGCAAGTAACTTATAAAGGCAGACCTATCAGAATCACACCAGATTTCTCACCAGAGATGATGAAAGGTAGAAGATTCTGGGCAGACCTCATACAGACCCTAAGAGAACACAAATGCCAGCCCAGGCTACTATACCCAGCAAATTCTCAATCATCATAGATGGAGAAACCAAGATATTCCATGATAAAACCAATTTGCACTATATCTGTCCACAAATCGAGCCCTACACAGGATAACTGATGGAAAATGCCAACACAAGGAGGGAAACTACACCTTAGAAAAGTAAAAAAAAGTAATCTTCCAACAAACCCAAAAGAAGATACCCACACAAACATAAAAATAACATCAAAAATTACAGGAAGCAACAATCACTATTYTCTATTATCTCTTAACAACAATGGACTCAACTCCCCAATAAAAAGACATAGAC
>BDUI01000053.1:292856-307526 GCA_002335545.1 Apodemus speciosus | reverse complement strand
ATGTTTTCAATGTAAATCTTTTATTTTATCACAAATGTTTCTAATTCCACTTTCAATTAATTTAGAGTTTTTACTTCAGCCAGTCTTTATGTAAAAATTTCCATGAAATAGTCAATTTTAAAATGTTTGTCTATTTCTTGAATTTTACCAGAAATATATTCCATGTAAATCTTCAATGCTATCTGAAAGTGTTTATAATTCTACCTTCAATTAACTTAGAATTATCTTTATGCCTATCATTTTATCTATATAATTCCATGATAATCTTTAATTTTAACATGTTTTTCTATATATTTCTATAATTTTATCAAGAATATTTCCATGTGCATCTTCAAGTTTATCAGAAAATGTTTATAACTCGACTTTTAATCAACTTAGGAATACTTTTATGCCTACCATTATTATATCTAAATAAAATTTTCCATGATAATCTTCAATTCTAACATGTTTTTCTACATTTTTCTACAATTTTATTAGAAATATTTCCACATAAATCTTCAATTCTATCATAAAATGTTTCTATCCCATTTCAATTGATTTAGCCATGTTTTACATGTCTACCACTTTACTCCTTAATTTTCCTTGAAAATTATAAATTTTAATATGTTTGTCTGAAATATTTTCCATGTAAATCTTTATTCTTATCATAAAGTGTTTTTACTTCCCTTTACTTCCCTTTTCAATAAATAAATAAAGTAAAAAAATTAATGTACATCGGAAAGCTGTAGAAAATAAGAAACAAGCATACAAAAAGGGCATAAAAGGCAAGAAATAATCATAATCAGGCATGAAATCAATCAGTTAGAAACAAAGAAAACAATACAAAGAATCAATGAAACCAAGACTTGTTTCTTTGAGAAAATCAAGAAAGACAAAACTTTAGCCAAACTAACCAAAATGCAGAGATACAATATCCAAATTAAAAGAAAAAAAGAAGAAACCAAAAAGGAAAAGGGAGACATAACACCAGAGACTGAAGAAATTCAAAGAATTATTAGGTCTTATTTCAAAAGCCTGTACTTCAAAAATTTGGAAAATCTAAATGAAATGGATGATTTTGTAGACAGATATTAATTACCAAAGCTAAATCAAGATCAGGTAAACCATCTAAATAGTCATATAACTCCCAAGGAAATAGAAGCATTCATTGAAAATCTCCTCCCCCCCAATAAAAAGCCCAAGACTATATGGTTTTAATGCAGAATTCTACCAGACTTTCAAAGAAGAGCTAATACCAATACTCCTCAATACTCAATACTCAGAAAATAAAAACAGAAAATACCCTGCCAAATTCATTATGTGATGCTACAGTCACCCTGATACCTAAACAACACAAAGACTCAACAAAGAATTTCATACCAATTTCCTTTATGAATATTTATGCAAAAATACTCAATAACACATCAAAGATATCATCCACTATGCTCATTTAGGCTTAATCCCAGAGATTCAGGGGTGATTCAATTTATGAAAATCCATCTACAATAAAAACAAACTGAAAGAGAAAAAGCACATGGTTATCTCATTAAATGCTGAAAATGTGTTTGATAAAATCCAACGTCACTTCATGATAAAAGTTTTGGAGAGAACAGGGATACAAGGGGCATACCTAAACACAAAAAAGAAAATATACAGCAAGCAAATAGCCATCAAATTAAATGGAGAGAAACTTAAAGCAATTCCACTAAAATCAGGGACAAGACAAGGCTGCCCACTCTCTCCCTATTTATTCAATGTGATACTTAAATTATAATAGAGCAATAAGACAAATAAAAGAACTACAAATTGGAAAGGAAGAAGTCACAGTATCACTATTTCTACATGATAGAATAGTATACATAAGCAATTCTAAAAATTCTACCAGTGAACTCCTATACCTCCTAAACACATCCATCAAAGTAGTTAGATAGAAAATGAACTCAAAAATAATCACTCACCCTCCTTTATACAAATGATAATTGGGCCAAGAAAGAAATGATAGAAAAAACACCCTTTACATTAGCCATGAATAATACAAAAAATCTTAATGTAACTCTAACCCAGCAAGTGAAAGATCTGTATGACAAGAATTTCAAATTGCTGAAGAAGTTGAGGAAGATATATTCAGATAGAAAGACCTCCCCATAATCTTGGATCATAGGATTAACATAGCAAAAATGGCCATTTTACCCGAAAGCAATCTTTTCAATTCCCATCAAAATACCAACACAATTATTTACAGACCTTGAAAGAGCAATTATGGAATAACAACAATCAAGAGAAATAAAATGTTTTAAAAACCAACGACAAACACGATTGCTAAAGAAATCCTGATCAATAAAAGAACTTCAGGAGGCATCACCATCCCTGACTTCAAGCTCTACTATACATCAGTAACAAACTGCATCATATGTGTATAAGAACAGACAGGTTGGTCAATGGAATCAAATCAAACACTTTGAAACAAACTCACACAACTTTGGACACTTGATTTTTACAAAGAAAGCAAAACCATACAATGGAAAAAATAAAGCCTCTTCCACAAATGGAGCTGGTCTAACTGGATGTCTGCATGTAGAAGAATGAGCATTGGAGGAAGTTTGTCAGTGTGGAGAGAGGGATTGAGGGCTGCTCCTAGTGGTGAAACTCCATTCAGTGCAGAGAAGACAATCTCCTTTTGTCTACCTTCAGATCAAGATGTAGAACTCTTTAGTTGGGAAAAACTGAGTATCTGGAATAGGATAGGAACTCTACAGGATGACCAACAGAGTCAAATAACCAGAACCTTGGAACTCAGAGACTGAACCACCAAGCAAAGAACATACATCAGCTTGGACCTGGAGACCCACAATTATGTATCAGATATGCAGATCATTTTTCTTGTGGGTCCCTCAACAACCGGAGCTGTTGCCTGTCTATGGAATATGTTACCCTAACTGGGCTGTCAGTGGGAAAGGATGTGCCTAGAACTGCAGAAAATTGATGTGCCAGGGTGGGGTGGAGGCATATCCAGCGGGTACCTCCAACATTTCGGAGATTGGGAAGGGAGATGGCATGAGGGAGTGTGTGAGTGTGGGACCAGGAAAGATGATAAGGATAGCAATCATGATGTAAAGTAAATAAAATATTTTTAAAAGAAGAGTATGAAGAAAATGCCTACATGCATTTATGCAGTTTCAATAACAGAATAAGGCAATTAACTTGATATTCCTAAATTTTGACAACATGTATGTTTAGCATGAGAAGAGAAATAGACAGAAAATTTTATTTTTTTGATTATTTTAAGCATAYATATACATACATACATACATAGTCAGGGTTTCTATTACTGCACAAACATCATGACCAAGAAGCAAGTTGGGGAGGAAAAGGGTTTATTCAGCTTATACTTCCACATTGATGATCATCACTAAAGGAAGTCAGGACTGGAACTCAAGCAGGCCAGGAAGCAGGAGCAGATGCAGAGGCCATGGAGGGATGTTTCTTTCTAGCTTCCTTCTCCTGGCTTGCTCAGTTTGCTTTCTTATAAAACCTAAAACTACCAGCCTAAAGATGTCACCACCCACAAGGGGTCCTCCCCACTTGATCACTAATTGAGAAAATGCCTTACAGCTGGATCTCATGGAGGCATTTCCTGAAGGGAGGCTCCTTTTCTGTGGTAACTCCAGCTTGTGTCAAGTAGACACAAAACCAGCCAGTACATACACACACACACACACACACACACACACACACACACACACACACACACACAAACACACACACACACGTGTGTGTGTTTGTGTGTGTGTATACATATGTAATATAATCATTTAATGTGTATGTATACATATGTGTGTATTTATGCATCTGTGTATATGTATACATATATATATATATATATATATATATATATATATCATGTGTTCTTTAAATAACTTGATTGATACCCACACTAAATATACAAAACAAATGCTTCACTGTATAATAATGCTTTCCAACATAAAAAATGATTAATTCATGTTGGTTAAAAGCAACTGGATAAAAACAGGATACCTAGTTAAGACTGGTAGATTCAATTATAGAAATTGCATGTATAACAACTTTATAGTGATAAATGATTTCATAGTTACAGTCTAAAAAGTTGGTTTACTGTTTCGATCACACACTATCCAGAAGAAAAAAGTTCAATTCTCAGTACACAGGTAGGGCAGCTCAAAAAATTCAATAATTCTAGAAACAGAATAACTAATTATAAGGTTCCAATATTTCATGTGTTCCACTTGACATTTAAAATGAAAAAAAGTCCCTTAAATTAGATAAGTGGGTCTGATCTTAACTTAGCAACATTATGAAAAGATTTTTGTAAATTATCCTGGTGAGAGTTTCTTCTAAAAAAGAGGCATATTTTAATCATAAAATATTTAAATGGCAATAAGTAAAAATCATCAGTCTCCACATCCCATTTCTAAAATTCGTCTATCATACTGGAAGATCAATGAGGCATGCTGTCTGGAGCTAATACATAACTGTATGAATTTGGATTTGGTGCCACATGTTCACAGAATTTAAAGATAAGTCGGTGACTTCTAATGAGGTTATACATAAAAAAAGAAAAGAAAGTACCCAGCTGTGCAGTGTGCTGGATAATTTATCACAGGAGATATAAGCATATTTATATCTAGGAGAACAGATAAATTAGTTTATGAATATAAGTAGCTGAATATATTGGGATTCTCAGGTTAAAATACTTATAATTAAGAATTATGTTTTTAAAGATTTTACTTGGCTAAGTGACTTTCCTCAGAATTAACAATTCAAAAAGCATATAAGAACTTTCTAGCATTTTCTTGTCTTCTGTGTCAGTTTCCTGAAGTTTCACTGTTTTGCAACTCTACCATTTTAGACAAGCGTCTCATCTCACCTGCCTACTCAAGCAATCCTGAGAGCAGTCCATAGATAGTCAACAATGGACGCAGTAATTCAGACTCCTCCTTGGCTTCCCCTGGTTCATGTGTCAGTGACGGAAGCACCATGAACTACCATCATGGACAGTTTCTGATTTCAATTCTACAGAAGCAAGTTTATATACATCTCAAGAACGGATCCCCCCACAGTACTAAGTGGAAATTTAATGCCCTGTGACCCATCCACAGTAAAAGTACAGTTGTCAATCTGCCCAATACACATAAAGTACATTCCTGCTACATATTGCATGTTGCTATGAGCCTGTTACCCTTCTTCCAATCACTGTCAATATATTTCTCCTGTTCTTAGAATCAATGTAGGATAATTCAGTACAGCTTCCTTGACACTCATCACTATGGTAATATGTCATGGATCAATCCTAATTTTGCTTTTGGGGCCTGCTTCAGTTTGTTGTTTGCTATTCCAGTAAACACAATTGAATAATCTGTTCCTTTGCAGAATAACATTTTCAGAATCTTTGTGATTTGAGTATATCATGTGGAGTACAAAGCTCATTAGTTAATAAATCTGTTGATAGATCTTTGGTCACTTATTTAGGGAAGTGCTGTTAATGGCAATAGAATTGCTATATGAAAAGATAGACATAGAAATAACATTAGAAAACACCAAAAAATGGCAAAATTGTGTATTTAATTTCAGTTTCCTTATAAGAGAGAGACAGAAGTGTTTTTGGTAATCACCTTTAAAGAGCTTCATATATGTAAATACATTATAAATATTGGTGATTTGTATTATTATGGCTTAATTTACACATTATATTAACTATGGTTTGAGTAAATTTCCATATAAGCAAACTCTTTTTTATTAATCATTACATTCATTTACATCTCAAATGGTATCCCACTACCTGGTTACCCCACCATGACCCTCCCATCCCACAACCTCCCTCAACTACCACCTCTTTGCCTCTATGAGGTTGATCCCCTACCAACCCACCCACTGTTACCCTACACCTCCAGCATCACCTGATGCTGGGGCATCATACCTCCACAGGTCCGATGGTGTTCCCTCTCATTGATGTCAGACAAGGCCATCCTCTGCTACCTAAGTATCTGGAGCCATGTATCCCTCCCTGTACATTCCTTGCTTGGTGGTCTAGTCCCTGAGAGCATGGGGTGGTCTGGCCAGCTGATATTGTTCTTCCTATGGGGTTGCAATTCCCCTCAGATCCTCCAGTCCTTCTGCCAGTTCCCCCACCAGGATCACTGAGCTCAGTTTGATATTTTGCTTCCATTTCTTTTTCAAGAGACATTTATTAAAACCATGATTTTAAAACTAATATTTAGCTTAATGAAATATAAGATATTTGTCATATACAATTGTTCTATTAAATGTGTTTCTATTTTGTGTTCACTTGTTTTTCTATTTATCTTTTAAACATATTTCCTTTTATTAAAAATAGATACTCTTTTTTCATAGACCATAATCTCATTGTAGTTTTACCTCCTTCTCCTCCCTGAAGATTTTCCCAGATCTACCACCTTTCTCTAATTAGAAAACAAGAGGCTTCTAAGAGATATCAACCAAACATAACAAAATAAATAATTTGAGGAAAATATCATACCAGAGCAACCAAATCAGAGGAGTAGAGTCCCAAAAAGCATGCATACAGTGTGAGACCCACCATTTCTCACAGTTAGACGTCCCATAAAACTACTAAGATAATTGATAAAATATCAACAGAAAGGCCCTTGTACAGATCTGTGTAGGAACTGTGATGGTTGCTTCAGTCTAGGGGCACTTGCATGCATTTTTCTTAGTTGATTCAGAGGGCATTGTTGTCCTGGTAGTTCCCATCCCATCAGACTCCTACAAGTTTTCACACCTCCTCTTCTGTGGAATTCCCTGAACTCAGAGGGCAGGGAGTAGGGACTTGATAGAGACCTACCATTTGGACTGTCTCTCCAAACAATGTCTGTCTGTGGGTCTCTGCATCTGTTGCTATTTGCTGACAGGGGGAGGTTTGCTGAGGATAACGGGATAAGGCAGTGATCTTTGAGTATAGGAGAATACCATTAGGGGTTCTTTTTTGATTCTAAAAAAAATACAAAAACATAAAACAAAACAACAAAAATGACCAGTTATATTGGTTTTTATCCTAGAACTGTGGTATATCTAGTCTGTGGTTCTTGGCTCTCATGTTTCAGGTATGGGTTCCTCCTCATGGAGTAGGCCTTATGTAATATAATACATTGGTTGGTTACTGCCGCAAGTTCTTTGCCACCATTGTCCTAGAATATTTTGTAGGCAGGCCTGATTTTGGCAACTTGCAGAGTACCTTCCCATACCAAAGAGACAATGCAGGGGTGAGGGTTTCATGTAGGTACCAACTCAACTACTCAGTGTTCAATGAGCTGTGTGAGTGGTCTCTTCCATAATGGGGCCCCACTGTCACTTTGAGGACAATTTGTCTTAGCAACAGTCTCGCTTATTTTGGATTTTACATGGGACCTTCTTGGCCAACAACTCAACTTAATACAACCCATCCCTACTGGTGGAAGCTTTCCTTGGGTGAAATGGGATAACCATGTAAGATTTTTACATCACTCATTACGAGAGTTCACATTAGTAATCACCTCCATATACCTCAGAGAGTTGCTACTGCACCTTGTTTTTACACAACACCTCTTGGAAATCCCTCCTCCCCAATTCAAGTTGTCTCTCTCCACACTATTTTCCTCCACCCTATTTCCCCCTCAATAGCTGATCCCCTCTCATCCCCACCTGCCCCCAGTTTACCAATAAAATATATTGTATTTTTCCCTTCAGGGAGATCTTGTAGCCACCCTAGACCTCTGCTCTTTAACAAACCTCTCTTTGTCTAGAGATTGTAGCATGCTTATCATTTATTTAATTGCTTATATCCACTTATTAGAAAATACATTTCCCAATATATCTTTCTGACTCTGGCTTATATCATTCAGGATGATTTTTTTCTAGGTCCATCCATTTTCTTGCAAATTTCATGATGTCATCTTTTTAAACAGTAGATTAATACTTCATTACTCAAATGTGCCATATTTCTTTATCCATTCTCCTGCTGAGGGACAGCTAGGATATTTGAAGATTCTGGCTGTTATGAATAAAGCTGCAATAGGTTGACCAAGTGTCTTGTGTTAGGATGGAGTGTCCTTTGGGTATATGACCAAGAGTGCTATACCCAGGCCTTGAGGTAGATTGATTCCCAATTTTCTGAGGAACTACCATTTAGATTTTCATAGTGACTATACAAGTTTTCTCTCCCCCTGCAGCAATAGAGGATTTTTCCACTTATTTGACATCCTTGCCAATACGAACTGTCACTTGTGTTACTGATCTTAGCTGTTCTTACAAGTGTTAGGTGGAATCTCACTGTGGTTTCATTAGCTTTTTCCTAATTGCATAGGATGGTTCACATCTCTTTAACTCTTTATTTGCTCTTTGATATTCCTGTATTAAGATTTCCTGTTTATACCCATACTTATTTTTAATTAGAATTATTTGGGTTTTGGATTTTGTTTATTTTTGTTTGTTTGTTTGTTTGTTTTGATATCTAGGTTTTTAGTTCTCTGCATATTTAGTACATTAATTCTCTGTTAGATGTGTAATTGACAAATGCCCTTTTTCTGTTCTGTAGGCTACCCCTTTTTTGAAACAACAGTGTCCTTTTCCTTAGGAAAGCGATGCAGTTTTATGCAATTCCATCTATGAACTATGGATCTTTGTGCCAATGCTATCCGTATTCTGTTCAGAACATCATCTCCTGTGCCTATGCACAGCTACTCCCAATTTCTCTTCTTTCAGGTTCTTTGTATCTGGTATTATGTTGAGGCCTTTGGTCCACTTGCAAGTGAGTTTTGTGCAGGATGAGAAGTATGGCTCTGTCTCTATTCTCCATGTGGAAACCAGTTTGATCAGCACCATTTGCTGAAGATGTCTTCTTTCCAGTGTTTATGTTTGATTTATTTATAAAAAATCAGATGTTCATGGTTGTTTGGATTTTTTCCCATTGGATCAAATTTGATTCCAATGGATGAAATTCCACTGGTCAATATATTGGTTGTTATACAAATACTATTCAGTTTTTATTACTACAGCTCTGTAGTACAAATTGAATTCGGAAACGGTGAGACTTCTAGCAGTAATTGTGTTGTTCAGGATTGTTTTGGCCATGCTGAGGATTTTTTACTTTACCATATAAAATAGAGTCCTTTCAAGGTCTGTGAAGAACCATGTTAGAATTTTGATGGAGCTTACATTGAATCTTTCTATTGCTTTTGGTAGAATGGATATTTTCACTATGTCAACCATACCTATTCACAAGCATGGGAGACCTTTCCATCTTCTGATATACTTTTCAACTTTTTTCTTCAAGGAATTGAGGTTTTAAATCATACAAGTGTTTCACTTGCTTGGTTAGAGTTACTGCAATGTATTGTTTCCTGATTTCTTGTACATAGAATGGTGAATGATATTAATCTTATATCAAGCTACTTTGCTCAGAGTGTTTATCAGCTGTAGAAGTTCCATAGTTGAATTTTTATGATCTCATATATACTCTCATATCTTCTGCAAATAACAGTACTTTGACTCCTTCTTTTCTAATTTGCATCCATTTGATCTCTTTAATTGCCTTGAGGTTCTAGCTAAGTCTTCAAGTACTATATTGAATAGATGTTTTCAATATACAGAGTGAACCACTATGATTCCAATGCACTAGAACCTGGCTTTAGTAGAATTGTTTAAAATTTCTATTAAATTGAACATTGGCTACACTGCTATAAACTGCCTTTATTACGTTGAAGTATGTCACTTAGACCCCTAATCTCTCCAGGATGTTTATCATGAAGGGACTTTGTTTATGGGATAGATCACATTTCTTAATTTTTGTATTTGAACCAGCCCTATCTCTCTGGAATGAAATCTACTTAATCATGGTAAAAGATGCTTCTGATGTGCTTCTGGATTCTGTTTGGAGGTATTTTATTTAGTATGTATGCTCATAAGGGAAACTGGTCCATATTTCTCTTTCTTTGTTGAGTTTTTATGAGGTTTGGGTATCAGGATAATTCTCTTTACTTGTTTTTCAATTGATTCATCTTTATATATGCATTTTATTTGTCTAGGACATTGAGTAAAATGTTGAAAAAATGTGTTGTGAACATAGTCAAGGTTTGGTCAACTACAATATAAACTGAAATATATTTAAGTTTTTCTTAATAATCAGTTTTCTAGATCACAGATTCTGCTTCATTTATCAACTTCTAAGCTTTTATATTAAAATGGGAGGAATTAAGAAGGAATTAAGTAGACGTGCATTCTTTCCATAGCTATTTGATATTCATATGGCCTGTCTTATTTAAATATTAATGAGATATATTTCATTAAGTGATTTTCAAACAGTAATTTGGTCTTGCACTTGGAAAGTAAATACAGTGAGTTATCAGCTTGTATTTGTGAATTTATTTGTATAATGTATCTTTAGAATGTTGTATCTGTTTTTAAAACTGATTTTAATAATTCATCTTTTAGATGTCTTTCTGTAGTCATATAAATATTATATGAACCTTCTTGGTATCTGAATGATCTGTGGTCCCTTAGTCTGGAACAAACTCTGATTCAGAATGTGGACCCATGATTAAAGAAAACCACAGGGAAGCAGCCAGCGCGGTGGAGGCAGCCTGCACAAGTGAGACCACACTGCAGGTCAGAGGATTCTGTCTTTTCCGGAGGCATCTGGCAGGAGCCTTCTGGTTTCCACCTCTGAATTCGGGAGCATTCTTGGCCATAGTGTGCCATCTCCAAGTGGCTCAGGAAGCCAGTTATACACCCAGCAATACAGAGGAGACAGACAGCACAGGCTGCATCCAGAGTTAATCAGGGCCACAGAGCTACATACCCAAATACAACTACAAGAGAGTGGGTCTCAGCCACCCTCTTTACTCCTGTAACTTTGTAACAGATTGGTAGGCAGGGATCATCAGAGTAGAGGATCACTTGGGACACACCCCACCAGGACTCCACCTGCACCCAGGAACTGGGCAGCACCACAGCAATTTGTGCGAGGTGAAAGCAGGTCACCCAGGGTTGCTGAGATAGGCCTGCAGGAACATAGGACGGGCAAGCACAAGCCACTGACAGCAAGACCAATTAACACTAGAGATAACCAAATAGCAAAAGGCAAATATAGGAATGTTGCTAACAATAATCAAGGCAATATGGCACCATTCAAACCCAATTCTCCCACAACAGCAAGTCCTGGATACCCCAACAAACCAGGAAAGCAAGATTTGGATTTAAAATTATAGGTCATGATACTGGTGGAGGGCTTCATGGAGGGCTTCAAGAAGGACATAAATAACTCCCTTAAAGAAATAGAGAACACAAGTAAACAGGGAGAAACCCCTGAAAAACTAACGGAAAACATAACAAAACAGGTGAAGGAATTAAACAAAGCCATCCAGGTTCTAAAGAAGAAGGTAGAAACAATAATGAAATCACAAAGGGAAACACCTCATGACATAGAAAACCTAGGAAAGAAGTCAGGAGTCATGGATCCAAGTATCAACAACATAATACAAGATATAGAAGAGAGAATCTCAGATGCAGAAGATACCATAGAAAGCATTGCTACAACAGTCAAAGAAAATGAAAAATGCAAAACGCTCCTGACCCAAAATGTCCAGGACAAAATGAGAGGACCAAACATAAGTATAGAAGAAAATGAAGATTTCCAACTTAAAGGGCCAGTAATTGTCTTCAACAAAATTATAGAAGAAAACTTCACTAATCTAAAGAAAGAGATGCCCATGAACATACAAGAAGCCTACAGAACTCCAAATAGATTTGACCAGAAAAGAAATTTCTCCTGTCACATAAAAATTAAAACACCAAATGTACTAAATTAAGAAAGAATATTAAAAGCAGTAAGGAAAAAATGTCAAGTAACATATGAAAGTAGACCTATCAGAATTACGACAGACTTCTCATTAGAGACTATGAACGCCAGAAGAGCCTGGGCAGATGTCATACAGACCCTAAGGGAACACAAATGCCAATCCAGACTGCTATACCAGCAAATCTCTCAATTATCATAGACGGAGAATAGACGGAGAAACCAAGGTATTTCATGACAAAAACACACAGTATCTTTCCACAAATCTAGCCTTTCAAAGGATAATGAATGGAATACACCAACAAAAGGAAGGAAGCTACACACTAGCAAAAGCAAGAAATTATTCTTCTTTCAACAAAGCCAAAGAAGATAACCACACAAACATAAAAATTACATCAAAAATAGCAGGAAGCCACAATCACTATTCCTTAATTGATGTCTTAACATCAATGGATTCAATTCCCCAATAAAAAGACATAGACTAACAGACTGGATTCATAAACAAGACCCAACATTTTGCTGCATTCAGGAAATGCATCTTAGTGTCAAAGACAAACACTACCTCAGAGTAAAAGTCTAGAAAAGAGTTTTCCAAGCAAATGGTCCCAGAAAACCTGCTGAAGTAGCCATTTTAATACCCAATAAAATAGACTTTCAACCAAAAGTCATCCAAAAAGACACAGAAGAACACTTTATACTCATCAAAGTAAAAATCTTCCAGGAAGAACTCTCAATTTTTAACATCTATGCCCCAAATACAAGGGCACCCGCATTCGTAAAGGAAACCTTACTAAAGCTTAAAGCACACATCGCACCCCACACAATAATTGTGGGTGACTTAAACATCCCACTCTCTTCAATGGACAGATCAGGGAAACACAAACTAAACAGAGACACAGTGAAACTAACAGAAGTTTAGAACCAAATGGACTTAATAGATATCTATAGAACATTTCATCCTAAATCAAAAGAATGTAACTTCTTATCAGCACCTCATGGTATTTTCTCCAAAATTGACCATATAATTGGTCACAAAACAGATATAAGAAGATTGAATTAATTCCATGCCTCCCATCATATAGATGATTATGGAGTAAGTGTGATCTTCAATAGCAACAAAAACAACAGAAAGCCCACATACACATGGAAGCTGAACAATGCTCTACTCAATGATACCTTGGTCAAGGAAGAAATAAGGAAAGAAATCAAAACCTTTTTAGAATTTAATGAAAATGAAGGAACAACATCCCCAAATTTATGGTATATAATGAAAGCAGTCTTTTTTAAAGATTTATTTATTGTTATATCTAAGTACACAATAGCTATTCCATCAGAAGAGCACATTGTTGTGAGCCACCATGTGGTTGCTGGGAATTGAACTCAGGGCCTGCAGAAGAGCAGTCAGTGCTCTTAACCACTGAGCCAACTCTCCAGCCCCAATGAAATCAGTTCTAAGAGGAAAACACATAGCTCTGAGTACCTCCAAAAAGAAGCTATAGAGACCATATACTAGCAGCTTGACAGTATACCTGAAAACTCGAGAACAAAAAGAAGCAAATAGACTCAAGAGGATAAGAAGGCAGAAAATAAGCAAACTCGGGGCTGAAATCAATCAAGTTTAAACAAAAAGAACTATACATACAATCAACCAAACCAGAAGCTGGTTCTTTGAGAAAATCAACAAGACAGATAAACCTTTAGCCAGACTAACCAGAGGGTAGAGAGACAGTATCCAAATTAAAAAATCAGAAATGAAAATGGAGAAATAACAACTGAAACTGAGGAAATTCAAAACCTTATTAAGTCCTACTACAAAGGCTATACTCAACACAAATGGAAAATCTGGAGGAAATGGACAATTTCCTGAACTGATACCAACTACCAAAGGTTAATCAGGATCGGATAGACTATCTTAATGGTCCCATAACCCCTAAAGAAATAGAAGTGGTTAGACAGTCTCCCAACCAAGAAAAAGCACAGGACCAGATGGTTTTAGTTGCAGAATTCTATCAGACCTTCAAAGGAGACCTAATACCAATAATCTTCAAACTATTTCACAAAATAGAAACAGAAAGAACATTACCCAACTCATTCTATGAAGCCACAACTTCGCTGATACTAAAAGCAAGCACACAAATATCCAACAAAAAAGAGAACTTTAGACCAATTTCCCTTATGAATATGAATGCAAAAATACTCAATAAAATTATTGCCAACTGAATCCAACACATCAAAATGATCATTCACCATGATCAAGTCAGTTTCATTCCAGGGATGCAAGGATGGTTCAATATATGGAAATTCATCAATGTAATCCACTACATAAACAAATTTAAAGAAAAAAAAACCATGTGGTCTTTTCATTAGATGCTGAAAAAGCATCTGACAAAATTCAGCATCCTTTCATGTTAAAGGTCTTGGAAAGAACAGGAATTCAAGACCCATACCTAAACATAATAAGAGCAATATACAGCAAACCAGTAGCCAATATCAAACTAAATGGAGAGAGACTTGAAGCAATCTCACTAAAATCAGGGACTAGACAAGGCTGACATCTCTATCTATTCAGTATACTACTTGAAGTTCTAGCTAAACAATTAGACCACAAAAGGAGGTCAAAGGGATACAAATTGGAAAGGAAAAAGTCAAACTATCACTATTTGCAGATGATATGATAGTGTACCCAAAAAACTCCACCAGAGAACTCCTACAGATGATAAACAACTTCAGCAAAGTGGCTGGTTATAAAATTAACTCAAGCAAATCAGTAGCCTTCCTATACTCAAAGGATAAACAGGCTGAGAAAGAAATTAGGGAAATGATACCCTTCACAATAGCCGCAAACAATA
>BDUI01000053.1:269708-287763 GCA_002335545.1 Apodemus speciosus | reverse complement strand
TGTCCAGTTTTCTGAGGAACCGCCAGACTGATTTCCAGAGTGGCTATACCAGCTTGCAGTCCCACCAGCAGTGTAGGAGTGTTCCTCTTTCTCCACATCCTCGCCAACATCTGCTCTCCTGAGTTTTAATCTTAGCCATTCTGATTGGTGTGAGGTGAAATCTCAGGGTTGTTTTGATTTGAAATGCCACCTTTTTAAAATATATCTTTTATTTCTGTCTCAAAATCTAACATATCTCAAGAGAGGATTGGAGTAATTATCTAATTATTTCTAGTTAAAATTTCTAAATCTCAGTATTTTTCAGATCACAACTCTGGGAAGCTGAATGAAATTAAACACCATGTCTTTCCATGTAAACAAATTCAAAATTCCTCTTTGGGCATACGTCTATTATAGAGTATACCATCTTGACATCAAGTAATAAATATTTTCTAATAACTTACCTTGAGGCTATTATGGCCACATCAATAATCAATGATTATTTTGTCTTAAGAAACTAGTACATATTTTCAAGTGAATTTGTTTCCATTTTTCTTACATTCTTTGGAAAGATATCCAAAGACCACCTTTTGGCTTGGTGCTGCTCCTTGTCCAGTGATCTGTGAAAGAGGAGAGCAGTCATTGGTCTGACTAAGGACCTGTGGACTCCTGAGCAGATAAACAGAGCAGGTGTCTCCTTTCAAACTTGACTGTGCCCTCTTGTGGAGGAGTTGCAGACCCAAGTGGTGGATTTGTTCCCCACCACAGAAGTAGTCTCACACTGAAACATATTAACCACTGATCAGCTTTTTCTCTTCTATCCATCTCTTATGATCTTTGTAGAAACAGATTAAGGTATACCCTTACATGGATGTTGAGAGAAAATAGTTCCATATACAGTGTAGCCAGTGTCTTCCATATAAAATCCCCTTCCTTTCCTTATACCAAATAACAACATTATTATAACTTAATTTTATTAAATTGAATACAGATTAAGTGTGTGTATTTCAAAATCTCAGATAGATGTAGCATTGTTGTTAAGATAATACTGGCATTGGTGTGCAAATGCAGCACCACAATATAGAAAATAAGGCTTTCTAGAAAACAAAGTATGGTGCTGGCAAAAGAAGTTTTATTATTGGAGTACTTGAGACCTGAGGTCTGGGTATTGTGAATTTAAGGGGAGAGAGGAGAAAGAGGGAAAAAGAGGGGTTATTTGGGAATATATTTCTTCACAATTTACAAATGTGTAAAAGGTTTTAAGCAACTGTTCATGTGAGTTCAATCACCTGGAAGATGAAATGTTGAGTCAAAGGTAAAGACACATTTCTGAGACTATTGATGACTCCAGACATATCCAAAGACAGAGTTTGACATTCCATAATACGGTTGTTCTATATTTTTAAAATATTGATTTCAGCAATTGCACTTAAGCATAAACACATACCCAGGTAGACACTGTGTGACTGAATATGAAGGAGGTTCGAAATTAAATACGTTAAATTTTATATAGACTAGATATATAATATGAATTATTAATCCTCATGATTAATCCTTTTGATAGTTATATTAGAATGAATAATGAATGTTTTAGGATGGCTAAACCTGTTAAATAAACGCATTTTTAGCTCATGGATTTTGGCATTGAAAAAAAGTAGAAATTAGTCTAAAAGACATTTAATAGTAGTTGTGATTGTTGATTGGTACTGTTTCTAAGGGGACTCCAGTGTTTAATTAGATCATTCTTATTTACATATTTCTAACATAAAATATTTATTTAGAGACAAAGGTATTTCAATGGAATTTTGTTAGGTAGTTGTATTGTTTTCTAAATTATTCATGAATGCTATTGAAGTAGATTAATCTTTATTTTCATAAATAAGTCAAGATATTGGAATTTCTAGATTTAATATTATGCAGGCATAAAAGAAAATGACACAAGTATAAATCAGAACCTACAGTTGTAATTCTCTTTCATCATATTTATCTTATGTACTTAAGTGTGTATGTGTGTGTTTATGTCGACATGTATGCAATTACTTCTTGAGATCAAGGCATCAGATACCCCTATAGCTAGAATTATAAGCAACTGTGACTCTCGGTAGTTGTGTACTCCACTTCAGTATTCTGAAAGAATAGTGGGCACACAACTGTGAACCATATCTACAGCAAAATAATATTTAAGAGAGAAAACTGCTGTATATTAATTATTTATTCTAAATATCACTTCATGATAAGAAAATTAGAAATAGAATGAACATTTACTATTATCAGGAGACCAGATAACATCTACCTTCAGATGAATTTTTCTAATAATAAAAACTAGATTCACGACACTTAAGGAAATATCCAAAGTTATACGTTCTTAAAAAAATAATAGAGTGATTGTATCATTCTTATTTTTAACCCATTAGAGTTTATATAAATATAATGTATGGAATGTAATATGTAATGTATGGAATATAATATATAATGTAAAATCTTCTCAATTAAAATAGATGTATTACTAATAACTTTCACAGTAATATCTGTCCAATGAACCAAAGTCTTTATTTTGATTGGAACTAAAAGTTTTCCAATTTTCTTATGTCTCAAATAAATCATTTTTTTTTTGTTCAGAAGAGCACATTTAGAAAAAAATAGTAAATACACAAGGTTTTTTTTAAATTATTGTGTCATTTGAGATAACAAGAAGTTTATTTTGTTAATGCAGTATTAAAATTTTAGGTTTCCAAGTTGCAATTTTTATAGAGATGATTATACTATTACTGGGATACCAATCCAGAGACATTTTGAGTGACAACATTTTTTTTTAAATATTTTAAATATCATTCACTGTGCTACTAGGAAAACTCATTGAACTTTAATAATGGTGACATATGCATATTATATTAACTCTGCATCTTGTCTCACTTTCTTCAATAAATGGTCTTCATTATAAGGAAGAGCCTGACTGATTCCAATAGTAACATGCAATTTCAGTTCACTTTTAAGCACTGAAAAAGTATGAAAATTCTGTGTATCTGTTCTCTAATGAACAGCTAATTATATATAGAGACCAATATATTGAAATATAAAGAAGATTTGATTTTTGCTTTATGCTTTCAAGAGTGAGATAGCTAGAAGAAGGATGTTTCCATTCAATTTCTGAATGGTAATGAGAACTCAGGGACCTCGGAAATGTAAATTCTGACCTTCCCCTGAAGTCAGAAGATCTTATGAAGGCTGTTCATCGTGGTTTCAGGATGCCTGTCTTGAGAGGCTTAGTTATCATAAAACTTTTTACTATATTTGGTCTGAATGAGCTAGCTTTTCTAAACAAAATTGCATATTATTTAAAAGCATACTTTAAATATATTTATTTTATATTTTATTTAAAGAAAGAGTTATATTTAAATATATATTAAATGTATATTATATTTAAATGTAGTAAATATATTTGTTTGCATGCACAAAGATATATATGTGTTTGTACACACATATACCTACATGCATGATTGCATACATATTTTTTAATTAGAGATACACCTTATGAAATAACAATGCTTTCTTAAAAGCCATAGGCTATCCCGCAAAATATGCCAATTTTGGGAATGGGAAACCTCTCCTCAAATTTTCAGCCAGGAGTTTGAAAGACTCCACAAACAATATAGGCCTTTGCTACTGTCCATAATTGCATTCCAAAACTTGAATATTAAGACCATATTGGTGAAGATATCACAAGTTCAGACATAAGACTTGGTGGAGACAAGCTGGAACTGATGTGGAAGATTTCACAGTGTGTGGCCTAGGAATACTATATTAGCATTTTGTAGCTATTTTGAGTATATTTCCATAATTTACATAGCGACTTATTCATATTTTAATATTATAATTGGTAAAGGTAAATGATGCATGATATATTGATGTAGTAAAAGTCAACATCAAACTTGTTTATGTTATGTATCATTCAGATTTGCACTATTTTAAAACATCCTGGAAACAATTAGCTTCACTCACAAAAACATTCTTTTTGTTTTCATCTCAGAGTTTCAGAGGTTCCAACTGAAGGTCCATATATCACTGAGGGAGTTGTTCTCCAGCAAACCACTAACCTCATACCAGGTAACAAATGGCAAGAACTACACTGAAGTTCTACATTCTCTGAAGATGTAATTTCAAGGACATAAAGTCCTTCTGTTAGTCTCAAATTCCCAAAGATTCATTAATATAAAATAGGACTGCCCTGTGGCCCAAGACATTAGTGCAAGAAACTTGGGTAGACATTTGTCTATCCATGTTTGTCCACGACGCTGAAACTCTACTACACAACACAGAAGATCTTTGTTTCTTTTCAGAAGCCCCTAATTCAATTCTTAAGGATTTCTCAAAGTTTCCAGTTCAGGGTCTCCTTTGAAATTCAAAGAAAGTTCATTAGTGACTCCCTATAAAAAATGAGTTACCAATTTCTAAGAAAGAGCAGCACCAGGATAAACATAAAACAACTGACAAATCAAATCAAAAAATACTGTTATTGATAGTTCTATATTTATATTGATTAATACATTAAAGATATTTTATCTATCTTAACAATATTTTATACACAATTATCCTCTGCTGAATCAATATGCAATGCCTTTATTTATTTTTTGTTTTTTATCTTACAATTTAACATCCAACCATTAGAAAAATGAAACTTAAATCTCTGGAGCATAAGTAAAATGCAGGTGATAGTACACATATACTTCTAAACCATAGACAAATTATTGCACCAGGAAATGAAGAGTTAGGAAAGCCACATTCCTGAACTACTCAATAGGGCTCAGAGGAAAAGCATTGTAAGATGATGTGTTTCTTCTCCATTCCCGGAAGTCTAGGCTGAGAAAATTATCAATTTCTTCTTGAATATGTCTRCATTTTTAATAGTGTCTTTCCTATTCCCTTTTCTACTTCAGATAAAAGCCCTGATATGTATTTCTTGGAAAGAATAATATAAATATATTTTCGAAGATCCATGTACGAAAATCACAAACTGTAATAAAATGCCATGGATTTCTCTCAGTGGATAAGTTCACTTTTTATCAATTTCTCAAAAGAAATGACTCCACCTGTGTTTCTTCTTAAAATGTACACAAAATGTGGAATGTGAAGAGCTTTTCTACATATACATAATCAGAAAGTATCTGCTCAGAATAGGTGCTCTTTATTACCGAGAAAAAAAAAAAAACAACCTGATATCCATGGCCTTGAAAGTTGGATCGAAGGGAAGTGGGAATGCATGAATAGGGGAACAAGGGGAGAGAAAAAGACATATGGGACATCTGGGGGGCGGTGAAACCAGAAAAAGAGAAATGAAATGTAAAAAAAAGAATATATCCAATAAAAAAATAATAAAAAAGAAAGTTGGATCGATTTAGTACATTACAATAAATCAATAACATTTAAGCTTCTAAAAGTTTTTTATGTATACATGTTAATGTTGACTTAATATTTGAAATAGTATTTTTTCTATTTTGCCATAAATGATGTCTTATTTGCCCTATATAGATATACCATCTGTATAGCACTATCTCCAAATATTCCATTTCCCACTAAGGACACAGCATAGAAATAAAGTGAATACATGTAGACTCTTGCAGTTGCCTTTGGTGTACTAGGTATTGCTCAATACTTATATGTATGACTGACAGTAATTGGAGTCTACTCAACTGCTTCATTAGCAAGTGGTCAAAATGTTAGGCAAACACAAGAATTTTGTGGGAGTTAAAAAAGTAAAAGTGTAGCAATTCATATTTTAATTTGCTAAAACCCTATTTTGAAAAAAACAAATGCCGGGAAGTGGTGGCTCACACCTTTAATCCCAGCACTTGGGAGGCAGAGGCAGGCGAATTTCTGAGTTCAAGACCAGCCTGGTCTACAGAGTGAGATCCAGGACAGCCAGGGCTACACAGAGAAAACCCTGTCTCGAAAAACAAAAAGGAAAGAAAGGAAGAAAGAAAGAAAGAAAGGAAGGAAGGAAGGAAGGAAGGAAGGAAGGAAGAAAGGAAGAAAGAAAAAGAAAAAGAAAAAACAAATACCAAACTACTCAAGATTAATATTGACTAAACAGTGTGAATTCCACCTAAATCTTGCTCCTTTCTTCCACCCATTTCTTATATGCACTAGCATGTAATATCTATATTATTTTAAGATCCTATCATACCATTGCAACCCAATTTTGCTAATCAATTTATAACATTGGTAAATGCAGCTATGAACTAATTGTTGCATATCTGGTTATAAATGCTTAGTAATATTTTGTAAGAGATATCACTGTAGTTGTCTTTAGAAGAACTAGAGTTTATCTATATGTGTACTTCATAAATTGTAGCTAAAAATCACTTGGTGGCTTTCAGTTTCCATGTGGACTGGGAGTTGATATTGTGCCACATATCTCCTTACCCAAATACCGCCAGGAGAGAGCTGGTCTCCCAAGAGAGCTAACAAACCTGTGAGCATGGGTAAGACCACCACTTCTGCTCAAATTCCTGTTCCAAGAGGGACCCAACAAGAGCCATCAGGACACAGGAACCAAGGAACAACCGGGGACAAGATCCTACAAGTTTTCATCTGCATACCAGAGCTGACCCTGTACCACAGCACTGCATACCTAAATTTCGCCAGGAAATGGTCTCCTAGAAGTACTGACTCAGAAGCTCATAGGACGTACAAGCTACAGTTAGAGACATCAAGACCAGCTAACATCAGAGATAACCAGATGATGAAAGGCAAGGGCAAGAACATAAGAAACAGAACCCAAGGCTACTTGGCATCAGCAGATCCAAGTTCTCTCACCACAGAGAACCCTGGATACCCCACCACACCAAAAAAGCAAGTCTGATTTAAAATCACAAAGCATGATGATRATGATGATGATAGAGGACTCTTAGAAGGACATAAAAAGCTCCTGAAATAAATACAGGAGAACACAGGTAAACAGGTAGAAGCTTTTAAAGAGGAAACACAAAAATATCTTTAAAAAATTATAGGACAACATGAACAGGTAAAGGAATTGAGCAAAACCATCCAAGATCTAAAAATGTATATAAAAATAATAAAGAAATCACCATGGTAGACAACCTTGGAGATAGAAAGCCTAGGAAAGAGACCAGGAGTCACAGATGTAAGCATCACCAACAGAATAAAAGAGATAGATGAGAGAATCTCAAATGCAGAAGAAAATATAGAAAACATTCACACAACAAAGAAAATGCAAAATTCAAAAAGCTTCTAACCCAAAACTTCCAGGAAATACAGGGCACAATGAAAAGACTAAAATAAGGATAATAAGTACAGAAGAGAGTAAAGCTTCCAAACTTAAAGGGCCAGTAAATATCTTCAACAAAATTATAGAAGAAAACTTCCCTAAACTAAAGAAAGAGATGCCCATTAACATACAATAAGCCTACGGAACTCCAAATAGATTGGAAAAGAAATTCCTCCTATCACATAATAGGCAAAACATCAAGTGCACAAACAGAAATATTAAAAGCAGTAGGGGAAAAATAGGTAACATATAAAGACATACCTATCAGAATTATGCAAGATTTGTCACCAGAGACAATGAAAGATAGAAGATTCTAGGGCGATATCATACAGACCCTAAGAACATACAAATGCCAGCCCAGGCTACTGTACCCAGCAAAACTCTCAATTGCCATAGATGATGAAGAAACCAAGATATTCCATGAATAAACCAAATTTATACAATATTTTCCCACAATTCCAGCCTTAGAAAGATAGAGATGGAAAACACCAACACAAGGAGGGAAACTACACACTAGAAAAAGCAAGAAAGTAATCTTCTTTCAACAAACCCAAATGAAGTTGGCCACACAAACATAAAAATACGAGCAAAAATAACAGCAAGCAACTATCACTATTCCTTAAAATATCGTAACATCAATGGATTTAATTCCCTTAAAAAAAAGTCATAGAATAATAGACTGGCTACATAAACAGGACCTAGTGTTTTGCTGCATACAGGAAACATACCTCAGGAACAAAGACAGACACTATCCCAGAGAAAAGGACTGGAAAACAATTTCCCAAGCAAATTGTCCCAAGAAACAAGCTGGATTCTAATCAAGTAAAATCAACATTCAACCAAAGTTGTCAAAAAGTATGAGGAAGGACAGTTGACACTCATCAAAGGAAAAATCTAACAAGAAGATCTTTCAATTCTGAACATCTATGCTCCAAATGCAAGGGCACCCACATTCATAAAACAAACTTTACTAAAGGTCAAAGCACACATTATACCTCATGCAATATTACTGGGAGACTTCAACATACCACTCTCAGCAACGGAGAGATCATGGAAACACAAACTAAAAAAAGACACATTGAAACTAGCAGAAGTTATGAACCAAATGTATTTAACAGATATCTATAGAACATATCATCCTAAAAGAAAAGAATATACCTTCTCAGCACTTCGTGGTACATTTTCTGAAACTGATCATAAAATCATTAGCAAAACAGACCCGAAAAGATATGAGAAGATTGAAATAATCACGTGCATCCTATCAGATCACCATGGACTAAGGCTGGTTTTCAATAGCAACAAAAACAACATATATATGGAAGCTGAACAACATCCTACTCAGTGATAACTTGGTCAAGGGAGAAATAAAAAAGAAATTAAAGACTTTTTAGAATTTAATGAAAAGGAAGGCACATCATACCCAAACATATGGGATACAATGAAAGCAGTGCTAAGAGGACTACTCAAACCTCTGAGTGCCTACAAAAAGAAACAGGAGATAGCGTACACTAGCAGCTTAATAGCACACATTAAAGCTCTAGAAAAAAAAAAAGAAACAAATACACCCAAGAGGAGTAGATGGAAGAAAATAATCAAACTCAGGGCTGAAATCAATCAAGTTGAAACAGAAAGAACTAAACAATCAACAAAACCAGGAGCTTGTTCTTTGAGAAAATTAACAAGATAGATAAACCCTCACCCAGACTACTAGAAGAAACAGAGGTAGTATCCAAATTAACAAAATCAGAAATGAAAAGGAAGATATAACAACAGAAACTGAAGAAAAAGAAATCATCAGATCCTACTACAAAAGCCTATACTCAACACAACTGGAAAATCTGTATGAAATGGACAATTTTCTAGACAGATACAAAATACCAAAGTTAAATAAGGATCAGATAAATGATCTAAACAGTCCCATAACCCTTAAAGAAATGGAAGCAGTGATTAATAGTCTCCTAAGCCAAAAAAGCCCAGGATCAGTTGGGTTTAGTGCAGAATTCAGTTTTTCAAAGAAGACCAAATATCAGTAGCCTTCAAACTATTCCACATAATAGAAACAGAAGCAACATTACCCAGTTCATTCTATGAAGCCACAGTTAAGCTGATACCAAAACCACACAAAGACCCAACAAAGAAAGAGAAATTCAGAACGATTTCCTTTTATAAATATCAATGCAAAACACTTGGTAAAATTCTCACAAACTAAATTCAAGGATAATTAAAATAATCATTCAACAGGATCAAGTAGGCTTCATCCCAGGGATGCAAGGATTGTTCAATATATGAAATTACATCAATGTAATCTACTACATAAAAAAACTCAAAGAAAAAGACCACGTCATTTCAAATACTGAAAAACTATTTGACAAAATTTAGCATCACTTCATTTTAAAAACCTTGGAAAAATCAGGAAATCAAGGCCAGTACATAAAAGCAATAAAAGCAATATACAGCAAAGCAGTAGCCAACATCAAACTAAATGGAGAAAAACTTGAAGCAGTTCTACTAAAATTATGGACTACACAAGGTTGACCTGTCTATCTACTCAAGATAGTACTTGAAGTTCTAGCTAGAGAAGTTAGACAAGAAAAGGAGGTCAACGGAATACAAATTGGAAAGGAAGAAATCAAAATATCACTATTTGCAGATGCTGTGATAGTATAATTAAGTGACTCCAAAAATTCCACCAGAGAATTCCTGCAGCTGATAAACAACTTCAGCAAAGTGGCTGGATATAAAACTAACTCAAAAAAATCAGTAGCCTTCCTATACTGAAAGGATGTATAGGCTGAGAGAGAAATTAGGAAAAGGACACACTTCACAATAGTCACAAACAATATAAAGTATCTTGGTGTGACTCTAACCAAACCAGTGAAAAATCTGTAGGACAAGAACTTCAAGTTTCTCAAGAATAAATTGAAGAAGATCTCAGAAGATCGAAAGTTCTCCCATGCTTGTGGATTGGCAGGATTAATATAGTAAAAATTGCCATCTCACCAAAAGCAATCTACAGATTCAATGCAATCCCCATCAAAATTCCAACTCAATTCTACATAGATTTAAAAGAACAGTTTACAAATTGATTTGGAATAATAAAAAATCCAGGGTAGAGAAAACTTTTCTCACCAATAAAAGAACTTCTGGAGAAATCAACATCTCTGATCTCAAGCTGTACTACAGACCAATCATGATGAAAACTGCATGGTACTGGTACAATGACAGGCATGTAGTTCAATGGAATACAATTGAAGACCCAGAAATGAACCCACATACCTATGGTAACTTGATATTTGACAAAGGACCTAATACTCTCCAGTGGAAAAAATGACAGAATTTTCAACAAATGGTGCTAGTTCATCTGGCTGTCAACATGTAGAAGAATGCAAATCAATTCATTCTTATCTCCCTGTACAAAGCTCAAGTCCAAGTGGATCAAGGACGTCTACATAAAACCAGATATACTGAATCTAATAGAGGAGAAAGTGGGCAAAAGCCTTGAACACAAGGGCACAGTGGAAATTTCCTGAACAGAATACCAATAGCTTATGCTTTAAGATCAAGAATTGACAAATGGGATCTCATAAAATAACAAAGGGTCTGTAAGGCAAAGGAGACACTGTCAATAGAACATAACAGCAACCATCAGATTGGGAAAAGATATTTACCAATCCCACTTCTGATAGAGTGCTAATAGCTGATATATACAAAGGGCTCAAGAAATTGGGTTCAAAACTTAGACTCAAAAGAACAAGATAACCCTATTAAAAATGGGAAACAGAGCTGAAGAGAAAATTCCCAACTAAGGAAACTTGAATGGCTGAGAAGCACTTAAAGAAATGTTCAACATCTTTAGTCATCAGGGAAATGCAAAACAAAAGGACCCTGAGATTCCACCTCATACCAGTCAGAATGGCTAAGACCAAAAACTCAGGTGACAGTAGTTGCTGGTGAGGATGTGGAGAAAGAGGAACACTCCCCCATTGTTGGTGGGATTGCAAGCTGGTACAACCACTGGGGAAATCAGTTTGGTGATTTTTCAGAAAATTGGACACCTGAAGACCTAGCTAAACCACTCTTGGGCATATTCCCAGAGATGCTCCCACATGTAATAAGGACGCATGATCCACTATGTTCATAGCAACCATAGCCAGATGTTGGAAACCACCCAGTTGTCCCTCAACAGAGGAATAAATACAGAAAATGTGTTACATTTACACAATGGAATATTACTCAGCTCTTAAAAAGAATGACTTCATGAAATCACAGGCAAATGGATAGATCTACAAAATGTCGTCCTGAGTGAGGTAACTCAGTCACAAAAGAACACACATGATATGCACTCACTGATGAGTGGATTCCTAAAAGTTTGGAATACCCAAGGTTCAATGCACAGATCTTATGAAGTCCGAGAAGAACGAAGACAAAAGTGTGGATTCTTCAGGGTTTCTTAGAAGGGGGAACAAAACACAGGAGGAAATCTGGAGACAAAGTGTGGAGCAGAGACTGAAGGAAAAGCCATCCAGAAACTGCCCACCCTCCCCGGGATCCATCCCATACAGTCACCAAACTGGAGGCTCCTGTGGATGCTGGAAGTGCATGCTGACTGGAACTGGATATGGCTGTCTAATGAGAGGCTCTGCCAGAGCCTGACAAATACAGAGACAGATGCTCACAGCCAACCATTCGACTGAGTTCAGGGTCCCTGAAGGAGGAGGTGGAGAAGGGACTGAAGGAGCTGAAGGGGTTTGTAGCCCCATGGAGGTAGCTACTGTATCAACTGGCCAGACCCCCTGGAGCTCCTAGGGACTGGACCACCAACAAAAGATTATACATAGAGGGACCCATGGCTCTCGCTGCATATGCGGCAGAGGATGGACTTGGACATCAGTGGGAGGAGAGGCCCTTGGGCCTGAGAGTGTTCAATGTGCCAGTGTAGGGCAATACCAGGGCGTGAAGAGGTAAGTGGGTGGGTGGGTAGATGGGTGGGGCAGCACCCTCGTTGAGGCATGGGGAGAATCAGATAAGGGTTTTCTGAAGGGGAGACCTGGAAAGGGGTAAAACATTTGAAATGTAAATAAAGAAAATATCCAATTAAAAAATAAAAATTAAAAATAATCGCCTAGGTGTTGTATAATATGAGCTGTCGAATCTCCATGGCTGTCACTTGATGATGCATAATTCACCAACTTAGTGAGAATATATAACTTACAACATATGTCTAACAGTTTAGCGTAATGTCAGACTCATTGACTTTTTCATTGACTTTTGCATTATTGCTAAAGTGTCATTTGCCTAATGTCTTTCGTAGTACCTCATGGAAATGAGGTATTATGTGATAAAGTAGAAAATGAAACTAGCTATTATCATCAGCACAATTTAGTTTAAATGCACACACACAAACACTCACTACTTGCTGTTTAAATATTTTTACCAACTTCAAATAGTTTGACTTTCTATGGTTAGACATGACAGGTTTAAAAACAGTAGATAGGCTAAGGACTTAATTAGCTTTCAGTATATTTAAAGAGCTAATTGTTTTCTATGTTTTCTGACTTTTACGACTGACAAGCAACATATTAATAAAAATATTGTCAGAATTCAAAAAATAAATCGTTAATAACATCAGGAAACTTTCTGAAATATTAATGTGTATTATTTTTAAAAAGGTATAAGCTTAAAAAGGTAAAACTACTGTGCTACATTGTTTTATTGTACAAGACTAAAAGATAAATATGCCTGGAAATTCAAGCAACATTAGTTTCATGGAAAACTTTTGTCAATGAACAATATTATCTGCTCCCTACATCAGACAATGAACTGCCTTTAGTATGGGTTCCATGGTTGAATGTTTAGTAAACAATTTTTTTTATTTTTAATATCAAATTAAAATTACTGGTTCTTTAAAAAGGTTTGTATATACACTTACAATTAGAGATGGAGGTACTTTGTAAGAAATTCATCATTAAACTAATTTATGATTATATGAAATCCATGAGCTATCCTGTTTCTAAATGCTTATCAAACAGATCATTAGCTTTTTTTTTTTTTTTTGGTTTTTTGAAACAGGGTTTCTCTGTGTAGCCCTGACTGTCCTGGAACTCACTCTGTAGACCAGGCTGGCCTCAAACTCAGAAATCCACCTGCCTCTGTCTCCCAGAGTGCTGGGATTACAGGCATGCACCACCACTGCCCGACTAATTCTTTTTGAATGCTRGGAAATTTTAATAGCTATTAATATAGAAGTGTTGGAATAGTAGTTACAGATAGTGAGATTTTAAAAAAYATATTCTTATTCTCAATTCAATATTGTACTATATATTTTATTATTACTATGTATACATTCATTTATATTTGTTTGATACATTCATTCTTTGATATTTTCAAAACAAAGTAAGAGTCTCATGATATTTATTATATTGACAATGGTATGAACAGCAGTATGTGTATGTTAACACTTTGCTAAACATTAACTAAAAGAATGAATTACATTAAAAATATTTAATATTAAATCTTACATACTACAAATTCAAAAGGTATAATTTATGAGTATTATAGAATGTTTAATAAGAGTTCCTAATATATTTGGGGGATAACAATATTTTTTTCAATGTGCATTTTTCTATAAATAGGGGTTAATTATTGCAAATACTACAAATTATAGTATACCAGCACAATATGTATGTGAAATGCAAAATATCTATTTTATAGATAAATTTCAATGGAAATAAATTATTCTTTAAAAATGTAACAAAGAAGAAATGAACAGTATATTTCTCTATTACTAGACATGCATTATATATAGCACTTATGTTGCCCTACACTTAGTAAAACACATTTAATTCAGTTTTTTAAATTTCAGGACTCTTGCCAATGCTGAGAACAATTACATTACTTAAACTAAGTGATAATTTTCAAATTAATTCTATTAAATACTCCCTTGAAAGTATTTAGCTTGGGTTTGGATAATACTAAATTCTATTGCTGGACTTTGATTGTGGCACTGTGCCAGGAAAACCTGAGCTATGATATTAACTTATTATAAGTGTAACTAGGGAAAATGTTGAGAAAGGTTAGGCAGCTATGTCTAAAAGCAAAAGCATACTCTAGGTAGAAGAGAATTAGAAAGCTTTGTTGGACTCACAGTTGTCTAAACTTGCAAATACTACAAAATGCAAACCAACAACTGAAGATTTTATGGCACATTATTTGAGGCAGACCGGATTCTCTGGGAATCTAGATTAAAGTCATTGATTAGCATGCAATGTCTTTTCCCCTGACTATTTCCTGAAGCTAAGTATCTTACACATGAGAAAAAGCCCTGTGTCCTTTTAGGCCATACTATAGCCTTCAGTACTGGGACTATGTATGCAGAAACTATCAACCACAGCTTCATTATCCTATATAACTGTCATTTTGTTACCTCCCCAAGATCTATACAAGATCAAGCTGGCCAAAATACCCAAAAGTATGGAACAGATGATCTCCAGGCCCCACTCATTATAGAGGAATTGTTGTCAGTGGATATTTTGTGGGGGAGGCAAGCTCATTTTTGTCAAGGTTGTGGTCACTGGTAGTTTTCTCATACTCCAGAAAAAGGCGTCCCAGTCATGTGCATGTGAACAATACTAACCGGAAGGAAACCACGTTGAGAATATGAGTGGAGTACGAAGGCACAAATGGGACTTGGTAATTTCATTTTTCATTATACACATACATTCATTTACTGGAGAGAACCTTTAGAAAAGATTCATCCTATAGTTGAAGTCGGTTCTGCAGAAAATTAAATAAAACAAGAGACAGAGAATGCAGACATATAAGAAAAAGAAAGTCATGAAGAGGCAAAGACAGAGACGTAAGTGGTGTGAGCACACTACAATTAACACTAAGAAAGTAAGAACAAGGCATATAACAGATTATAATACAGAACTTCCAGAAGAAATGACAATACTGCAATTACAATGATTTCAGTGACTTAGTGGAACTGTGAAATTTGTATTTAAAGTTTTGCTAACTTTCTATGGCAGATTATATAATATTTTTATAATATTGACACAGGCTAGATTTACATGAGAAAAGGAACATCAACAAAGAAAATGCTTCCATTAGATTGCACGTAGATTAATTAGTTAATGACTGATTGGGAGGTCTCGATCCTCTGGGTGGAGATGGGAGTTACATCTTTGGGCTAGAAGTCCTGATATGAATAAAAAAGGCTGATCAAACCATAAAGATCCAGCCAGCAAGCAGAATTCCTCCATAGGCAATGCTTTTAAACTTCCCTGCAGATTTCTACCTTGAGTTCCTGAATCAATTTCCCTCACTGGTAGATAGTAATCCGAGAGATGCGAGATGAGATAAGCCCTTTCCTTAACAGCTGTTATTTAGCATAATGTGTTTTCATCATAGTGTTTTATTAGTGCAATAGAAATGTGACTAAAATGTACAGTTTGGAATTTTTCTCATCTATATTAATATTTGTTTTTTTTAATACATTTTTCATTTAGAAAGTTTGGTCTGATTTAACTGGATAGGTACAAATCTGGAAAAAATATAATGATAGCAGTTTCCTTTTACAAGCATTCTTTATAATTTTATGATTAAAATGTTGGAAAGTTTGTTTTTTTTTTATCTTACTACAAATTCTGCGGTTTCATAAGACAGCTTTTGACTTATTAAGTTGTGGTAAAAAATATACAAACAAAGACAAATGGTTAAGAAAGGCATCAGAACAGATAAGTATATAGTTTTCATGATCAGGAACAGTCAAAGGCTATGGAATTTCCCCCACAGCAATTACCATTGTAACAGAAATGACTATTTCTCCCCTTTTGTCCATTGTTTTGCTTTTGTTTTGCTCAGGTTGGCTTGCACTTGAAGCCTATTATTTAGTTCTGACAGGCCTCAACTCACCCTCTTCCTGCCTCAGCTCCTGAGTAGAAATCTACCTGAATCCTGTGTACAAATTCATTTATCAAGCCTTCCAGCACAGTTCAGCTTTTGAACTGTACTGGCAGCATCAATGCTGAGAGGAAGAAGCATTTAGAGATAATAAAGTACAAGCTATTCATTTCCCTATTTCTCTGACTACTGACTTATCATTTGTTAGCAAAATCAAATTCTCCTTTTTAAGTTTATGATACATCTACCCATAACCTTCAAGGAGTATTTCTAATACACATATATTTTAGCTAGTGTTAAAAGCCATTTAATGGTATTATATATAATATCATTTAGTGATGCAAAAACAAGGCACAGTAAAAGTTAACGTGACTTAACGAAAACCACTGTTGCTTAGCATCCTTACAAAATGCCAAAAAATACTGATACCAATTCATAAGAGGAATGATTTTTCCATGCCATCATCTATGGTGAAAAAATAGGCAATGACTTTTCTGAATTATGCTAAAATTATATGAAAAATATGGAAGAGTAAGAACTTGAACTTTGCAGGAGAGAAGCTGAGCCACCGCTATAGTGATATATGGAACTATTAACGGACCTCTGCAAGACGATCTCTGTTTCTTTGTGCCAATAACCCAAAAGATGAAACGTAACTCACTGTGAAGGACAAAAATAAATGTGTCAGACATGATATGTTAGTCTCCGAAATGAGAAGAAAGTGCACTTTTTGAATAGTATATTAATAAAAATGATTAATTCCTCTCTTCCTTTCCCTATCACATCTAGAACAGTAATTTCAATGCATAGAAATTCAACGGGTTAGGTGACTGTCAGTCATTTTGCTCTACATAATGAATTCATTGTAACTAGTTACTCATTTTTTTGGAGACATCAATGATTTACTAAATAGGATTTTGTTTATAAAACCAAGTTTATATCACTGATAGCAGTAAGGATAACTACATTTTGATCATAGTAAATCATCTGTATAACATAATGACAATGAAATGTAAACTTACTTGTGACCTTGAATAAAACATTTTCATTTTGCACTGGAAATAGAGCTGGTTTCCATACATTTCAAATTCGATATAAATATATAGACATGTAGAATGAACTATTAGTGCGTTTCAGTGTTTTATTAAATGCACATTTATTAAATGCAGTGTAGAAATGAATGGAAGTTAGTGTATAGGAATGACTTTAATCATATAAACATTTAGGCCTGAGCTCCATTTAACTATAGCAAAGACATTTGTGAACAAGATCAAAGGATATTTTAAAAAGATCATCACCTGATACTGTTTTATAGACTTCACTAGACATACAATATTCAGTCTTTCTCTTCCAAATAATGACATGGTCTTATAGATAATTGATATTTCAAGCTCTAAGTAGAATTTGATACGACTCAATGAATTATAATTATAGTATGAAAAGATAATTTGCCAAAAGGAATTCAAATATGTAACTCACTAGAACTTAAGTGAACATTAAGGTTTAGTCTATATTTGGCATGCCAATAAAAATGTTGAAAGACATAGAGGTAATTACTAGGAAACTGAACAATAATTGTCTTAGATTGCCACTGTTTTTTTCCAGGAGACATGTGATAGCTACATATCTTTTTGGAACACCTGGAATGGTTAGTATTATACAGTTTTTAAATTAATATTTCTTGCTATTTTTTTTAACAAGGCTGACCTTTTTTGTTTTTCGTTATGCAATGAATGTATTTCTTTTTTTTTTCTTTTTTTTAATTATTGGATATATACTTTATTTACATTTCATTTCCCTTTTCCTGGTTTCCCCACCCCACAATGTCCCATATGTCTTTTTCCCTCCCGCTGTTCCCCTATTCACCCCTTCCCACTTCCCTGTTCTGGT
>BDUI01000053.1:251636-268823 GCA_002335545.1 Apodemus speciosus | reverse complement strand
TTTAAAATATAGTCTTTTAACAATTTTTGACTATATAATAAAAATGAGTAACTGCAGTCATTATAGTTAATCACTAAACTTATTCCTCCCCTGAAAACTTTGAACCTTTGATCAACATCTTGATTGTTGCCTCTAGATATCAAGCTCATTAAACCCGATTTTCTAGTTCAGTAAAAGAAGAGACAAATATCTGACTTATGCGAGATTCATTTTAGCAAGAAGCTTTATAAAAGATAAAAGTAGAAGAAAAATTTGTCATTTACACAAATACAAAGATAATTATTTTTCTACTTGAGAAATTTTCAGTAGTAGATAAAATATTGTTAATCTTTCTAAAAGTTTCATTTCTACAAATAATATAGGACAAAGTCAAGCAAAGCATGTAATCCTTTAAAGAAGAAAGCCATGAATATTGTTTAATATCAATTTATACATTATATACATATAAAATATATTTTATGTATTAAGGACTATTCTAATATGCACTCTTTTTATATCCTTATTTATAGAGACTCATTTCATCTTCAATCATATTTTTTGATTTTACGGACACTTATTTTTATGCTCCAGTGGATGACCTCATCTTCAATATTCTTCTAAATACTTATTTTGTAAAAAAAGTAATCTGAGACTTAGTTAAATTATTTGACAAAATTTACATAATGACAGTAGATAGAGCTGGAATTTAAGACTATATAAATTTACTTAAAGATTTGCATTATTATCACGTTACATTATAACACCAAGTATTATGATATAAGATTGGATGGATTGATTAATTCTATCAATTGATTAATTAATATATTAATTGATTAATTACATACAAGAAAGGGTGAATACAAGATAAGAAAAGGGAAAGTTTACATTTTGTAACATGGATAATTTTAAGAAAAGCAACTAATTTGTCAGTTTCAACAATCCTTTCTAATCATAGGAATCAATAGTCTTAATCTTAATAGACCCCCAACCAACATAACACATACATCTCCAGTCCAAGTTAGAGGACCATTTTTTTTACAATTATTATTCTCACTGGAAATGTATACCCTGTAGGGTCAGAACTTAACTTTTGTTGCACATTAACTGCATTCATAATGAGTGCTTAGTCATGAATCTTGGCAGCTTCAACTCTGTGAATTCTGGAAAAACAATTTTTCATTTCTTTTACAGGATAGATATTTAAAAACCGTTATATTATTTATGTGCATCTGAACCTTGTTAATTACATCAATGACCTCATACTTTTCCCATGCCACCTTATCCAGAAATGCATGACAAAGCACGTAACATTATTATTTTATGTATTTTCCAAAAGCATTCAGAAGGTTTACATACAGTTTCCAAGTATTTTCCTCCTTACGAGAAGGGAACAAAGAGTTTTGAATAAATGTGTATTGATAAATTCCTTAAATACTGCATACCACAGACACTCAATCCTTTCTGTGATATCAGTATTAGTTATCAGTTTATGTTAGAAGCACAGCAAAGTTGGCTTTATTAGAAGCAGAAAAAGTCAGCAGTGGAAATGTCTTAGTTTATGTTTCTGCTACTGTAAGGAGTCACCATGACCACGGCAACGCTTATAAAGAAAAACATTTCATTAGGGCTGGCTTATAGTTCAGAAGTCTAGTGCATAATCATCATGGAAGGAATTATGGTGGTATGCAGGCAAACATGGTAATGGAAAGAGAGCTCAGAGTCTTATATCTTAAAAGGCAGGCAGCAGGAAGAGAGACTCTGAGCCTGGCTTCTGAATCATCAAAGTTCATTTCCAGTAACACAATTCCTCTAACAAGGCTATACCTTCTAATAGGGACACTTTTTATGGGACGTTAGGAGCCAACTTCGTATAAAACACCACTGGAAGAAATAGTATAGACAAAACAAAGTTCCTTTCTTGCATTTCTTCTTATCTGAGTTACCACCAAAGTGTGATGAACACATTTAGGGTTCATTTTCCCACTCCGAACAATCTAATAAAGAAAATCAATCACTATCCTTTCATCTGTTCAGAGACATCTAGGTTAATTACATTTCTTTACTTTTCTGAATAGTACAGCAACGAGCATGATTGTAGAGTGTGTTTATAGAAAGCTAGAGACTCCTTGGGTATATTCCTAGTAATGGTACATAGATAAATCATATCGCATTTCTATTTTCAGGCTTTTAGAAACACACTTGGTACCTAACAACTATAACTCCCATTCAGTCTCAACTTTACAAGTTAACATTCCCATCTGCAGAGAACGAGAGCAAGGATTTTCATCAATTTATATATATTTATTTTTCAGCATTTTGTATTATTTTTCTCTTGATAATCATTTTAATCTTAATTTTTATTTCCTTGTTGAATAAGGATATTGAACTTCATTGACCTATTTCTTTATAAAAACACTTTTTGTTTTCAGACATAGAATGCTTTTCCAACATTGCAACAATGTAAATAAGGTTTCTCAAGACTATTTGGAATTAAGACAAGAGGTGGCAAACGGCCTTTAATCCCAGCACTTAGGAGGCAAAAGCAGGAAGATATCTGTGAGTTCAAGGCCAGCTTAGTCTACAGAGTGAGTTCCAGGGTAGCCAGGACTAAGTAGAGATGCCCTGTCCCTACAGACTGACAACAACAAAACAATGATAAAAATAATAAAATTCTGTATTAGTTTTCCTATTTTGTACTTGACCTTCTAAAATTTAACCATTTAACATCCCTTATTATGCCTTATACTTCTGAATTAATTTACTTTTCTACACCAAAATGGATGCTTAGCTCTAATCTGAGATCATATTCCTTTCCTCAATTCTGTGACACTACCAAACCCCTGACCTAGACTGCGTGTTTATGTGTGTGTGTTTGTTTGAATGTGTGTAAATGAGTGTATATGTGCATATATGTACCCATGTACATGCATGTGTGCATGATAAGCGAGGCTTGTGTAGATATTGGAGATATATATCATTGGATCTATAGTATCATGCCCTGGTAGCAGTGGAGCTGAAAGAAGTCTCATAAGTTAACTACTAAACATGTTTGAAGCAACAGGTTGATATATGTTGATAATATATGTTGATGGTTTGAACTCTGTTCTAGAAAAATACAGTTTACTAAGATAAACTTTCCATTGAATAACTCTAAAAATTTTATATAAAGTCAATTTCCACTCTTTCACTAAACACTATTTTAATGTTCTGGGCAATAATTATAGATGACACCACTTTCTTCAAGAGAACAGGAGTAAAAGCACAGAACAAGTTCTGACTCAGTCTTTGCTTTCCCCAAAAGAGTTTGATTTCTTTTTTTATATAGATTTTACCTGTTTTTTTCTATGTTCTTTGTTAACAGTCCAAAGGCTTTCCCCTTTCCCAGTCCCCCCCTCATCATATGTCCCATAAGTCCTCTTCCCTCCACCCCATTCCCCAATCACCCCCCGCCCCATTTCTCTGTTCCGGTACTATCCTACAATACTGGATCAAGTCTTTTCGGGACCAGGGCCCTCTCCTTCCTTCTTGGGAATCTTTTGATTTGCTAATTGTGCCTTGAGTATTCAGAGATTCTGGGCTAATTAATATCCATTTATCATTGATTGCATGTGTATTCTTTTGTGATTGGGTTAGCTCACTTAGGATGATATTTTCCAGTTCCAACCATTTGCCAACAAATTTCATGAATTCATTATTTTTAATGGCTAAATGGTACTCCATTGTATAAATATACCACACTTTCTGTATCCATTCCTCCTTTGAGGGACATCTGTGTTCTTTCCAGCTTCTGGCTATTATAAATAGGGCTGCTATGAACATAGTGGAGCATGTATCCTTATTACATGCTGGGGAGTCCTCTAGGTATATGCCCAGGAGTGGTCTAGCAGGGTCTTCCAGAAGTGTCATGCCCAGTTTTCTGAAGAACCGCCAGACTTATTTCCAGAGTGGCTGTACCAGCTTGTAGTCCCACCAGCAGTGGAGGAGTGTTCCTCTTTCTCCACATCCTCGCCAACACCTGCTGTCTCCTGAGTGTCTAATCTTAGCCAATCTGACTGGTGTGAGGTGGAATCTCAGGGTTGTTTTGATTTGCACTTCCTTGATGACTAATGATTTTTCTTTCATTTCCACAGAAAATGTTCCAAAATATTTATTGCTCATGCATAATTTTTTAGAACAAATCACTGGCTTATGTAATGATTGTCAGTTTTATATTTGATTATTCATTATTTTCAATTATTTTATACTCTTAAATTGTAACCTAAAATATAAAAATATTCAAAAAATTGTGCTTTGGAACAAGTATCCTTTAGTCATGGACATAATGAGCCTTAGCAAATTGTATAAATATGAACAGTACTCCATTGTTCACTTTACATATAAGTCATACTTTTCTCTAGTGAAAAAATCCTAAATTATAAATTACTTTCTCAGTATAAAAGGGATAAATTTAAATAAAGTTAATTTTCAAGGTTTCTCTTAATTGGAATAGATAGAAAATAAAGCTTTTTAAATCCTTACAGTTTGTGATTCAACCCACATATAGTTATGATCCAGTTATTGTTTTACAATAGAAATTATTACTGCTTTTTTCTTCAGTGAGAAAGTAGTCTTGCCCTTATAATAATTGTACCTGATTTTTCCCTATTATATTAAAATACTTATTATACATGTTTAGTGATGTAAATGTCTTCAAGGCTAATACTTCCCAGAATCCAGCTTTTTTAAGTCTTCATAAGAGAATAACACACATAAATATGAGAACATCTAAATATGTATTTTTGTACAGTCATGGTGAAGTGAATTGAAATGATCTATATTGCTCTAATCTCCAATATGAAAAAAGCCACAAAAGAGGAGATGTAAGGTACAGTCTAGATGGTAGTAGGGGTACTTAGGAAAATAGAAATTAGTTGTAGAGGCTTGAGATTCTAGTATTAATGGCAAAGACTAGAAAGACCAAGATTTATAGTTCTACTGAGATTAGGGAAACATAGAAACTGCTTGTCTTGCCTTGATTATCAGACATTGCTAACCTAATAATTAGATATTAATGTTTAACTGTAATAAATATTAGTAAAATGAGATATCTACATGTTCACAGCCTCATATTTTCTGAAACTAGTTTTAACAATATTAGCTCTAAAACAATTATAATTTCTGATAAGATGCTATACTTATCAGAATTGTTTAGTGAAAAATTGTTTGAAATTCTTATCAGTATTTGAACATACTGATATAAAGATATAAAACTTATATATCAACTACTCTTGAACACTATTTCATAAAACATATATCTGAAGTTCTGGTACCCTTTTTAAAATAACATGTAGAACTGATGGTTCTACTGATTGTCTTACATTTTATTTTATTTATTTTTTTAAGATTTTTTTATGGATTTTGTGTATATGAGTACACTATTGGTCTCTTCAGACACACCAAAAGAGGGCATCAGATCCCATTACAGATGGTTGGATGTCACCATGTGGTTTCTGAGAATTGAACTCAGGACCTCTGGAAGAGCAGTTGGTGCTCTTAACCACTGAGCTTTCTCTCCAGCCCCATTGTCTTACATTTTAAACCTATGGAAACCTAGTATTGCACCCCAACCACACACACACACACACACACACACACACACACACACACACACACACACTTACTTCATCTTTGTTTGCTGTGGCTACAAATTACCTCTGCATTTCCACAGCTTATTTTAATGTTTTAGTAGACTTTGCTTATAGTTATTGTTCTCATAGGATAAAGTATTTGTGCAATACATTCATCAAAATATGCTAGATTCAGGAATAGAATCCAGAGAAATAAGTACAAGTGATCTATTTCCTGCTCAATATAAGAAAATAGTCCCTACATATGATATCAAGGGGTAGTACAGAAGTGCAGTGACCATCAGTTATGATGAGCCACATTGCAAGGCTTTCATTATAACTCAGGCTCGGGCTTCCATTTAACAATGGTATTCTATATATTTCTATCAAGTCCTTTATATTTAGAATGTTTTACTTCACACACATTTACTAAATATGAACAAAAATGTCTTCATTAAATCTTGTGGTTTGCAAAACATAATTGTTTATTACCAGTGCTACAGCTATAATTGAAATATATAACCTGAATACATACATTTTAAAACTATTTCATGTCCTAAATACTGTCAAATAACAGAAAGTATTAATGTCTAAGGAAGTTATGCTAATTAACTCCTTTATAAATTAAACTACTATTTGCATTTTAGTCACCAAATATCTTTCATTGGTTTTAATAAGATACAGAAGACATTTTGGGACAGCGAATTGAATGAAGATTGGAAAAGAAACTGTTTCCAACTGTATTAGGGCCATTATGGGCAATTTATCAGACCTTTGTGGATTTAAAATAAATTTAAAATAATAAATAACTCTAACATAAAATGTTATGAGACATTATAAAGTATAAAATATTATACTTTATTATATATTATAAAGCATTGTATATTATGAAGTATATATAAAGTAATGTTCTTCAGAAAATTCAGGAAGCTTGGTATAGACTGAAAGGCACTCTACTGGGAAACCTGCAGAGCATCCTAAAATATTATATTATTTAATATATTTTTTCTTACATTTAGTGGTTGTTTTTTAGAGGCCTGCTCCTTTCCAAAGAGAAACAGAGGGTGGATGGATCTGGAGGAGAAGGGATCTTGGTGGAAGTGCTGGGAGGAATGAAAGGAGGGGGAACCAAGGCCCTGATGTACTGTATGAAAGAAGAGTCTAGTTTCAGCTTTTAAAAATTAAAAAATAAAATATTGCAGTATGAAAGGACTAGACTGAGTTGCAAAACGTGAGTTGCCGATGTGCAAGAGAAAGGGAACACACAGAGAAGACAGATGATATCGTGATGAATCCCTACATTCGTTAGGTAGCAAGGCACAAGGCCAAAAAGAAGAAAGAGAATAATATGTAATGTTTTCTATGATGTCTCATCAAGTGTTTCACAGCTGTGTTGAGGAGGAGCAGTGGAAAACTTTCAGCTGTCAACTGCAGAGATAATGAGCTAAAGAGAAGGATATGAGAGCTTTGTAAAAACAAAATAAACCATCAGGTCACTTTGGGAGGTCCTTGCCTGGTTCACTGACTTTGGCCAGCTAGCAGCATTGCGGGGTTTATGTTCTCCAGAAGAAGGTAAGTGTATATACTATTCATAGTTGTTCTATATGACATTGAACATTCAAAATCAAAACTACTAGATATAGGTAAGAAGAGTTTGAAATTTTTCTGAGTAAATTATGTAAGGTATATAACATTAAAATGGTGAAGTTATATTCCTTAAAGATTGCCCCATTCATCTATATTCACTGTAATATATACTCCATGTGCTAAAGAAATAGAATCTCCTTAAACTTACAATAAAACCCACTTGACATCCTATTGTTCTCAGTGTGACTTTCACGTAGATACTTTTACATTTATAAATGTATATAGAAAGAATCTCTTGTGCACTGGGTGGAAGCATCACATGTCCAAAGAAAAGCTGATATCCTGTTAGCAGAAGGCAGGAAGTAATTGGTGGGAATTTGAGATGAAAGATTGGAACTCTGGGACAGAGTCAAGGCTGGTAAGATTTCCCCATGGATAGACAAATGAAACTGAAGAGAGCTAACAACCAAATGGCATTCAGAGAATGGGATAAACACGTTATATAAATTTTGAGCTATTCAGCCTGTGAGCCAAAGCTTAAGCCCTATAAATATTTATTCGTGAATAATTAAGTCTTAGAGTCCTTATAAAGGAACTAAGCATGGTGGAAACTTTGGAACCTATACATGTGTGCTTTCTATGTGGAGTTCTTCTTTGCTCTTGTTGTTGTTTTTGTTGTGTTTGTTTGTTGTTTTTTTGTTTGTTGTGTTTTCTTTTTACTTAATCGCTTTGCATCCCTCTTACTGCCCCCCTCCTGGTCAACCCCTTCCACAATACTTTGTAATACAGAACTTTTAGTTCTTTGAAATGAAAAAGAATAGCTGGGGATATAATGTGAAAATATTTGAAAGCTCCTAGTTGTATTTACCATCTTTCTGTTAAAACAAAGGTTTAGATCATCAACTTGTAGGGGGAAAGGGCCTAGTTTTACCTCACAGTTCTAAAGATTTCAGTCAAGGGTTTGCTGACCTGTTTGTAAATGTGACAGAACCTCTTGGTGGAAGTGTGTGACAACTTACAGGCCAGAGAGGTAAACAGAGAGGAAGGAAATGGGGTTCTAATTCTACTTTCCTTTTCCTTTGAAGAGTTTCAATCAATGACCAAAGGAAGTCCACTAAAATCTGACATTTTGTTTTTTCCTTCTATCAATAAGGCATGCCAATAACAACCAAGCATTTAATGTACAGGTTAAAATTATAGCAATGAGTGTGAAAAACACAAGCTAAGAGAAATCAAGGAAATATTTCTATTGATGTAAGTGATTCTATAGCAGGTTCTAATGAGAAATTTTGTTAGAAAAGTGACTAAATCACAAAGTTCTCCTTACAAATTAATGTGCCTTGTTAAGATGGCATGATAGGATTCATGGTAACAAGATGTGATATGAACTTGTATGTATTCATACCATTGATTCAGCTGTATAACTAAAATCATCTTTTAAAGATTATGTGCTATGATATAGCACAAAGACTGGAAAAATATAGGAGCTTCAAATGTACAATAATCAATCCACATAAATTATGCAAAAGCAAAGAAAGTTATTGGAAAATTTTAAAGTATTTATATTAAGGATAGGCAAGATAATTTAATGTATTAATTATTTTAAAATGCAGACTGTGCCTAGGTAGAAGACATGAATTATTGGTTACTGCAATCATTCTGAAGATGGTTTTGTTAACTCAAATATTATTCTCTTTATTCTAAGAATGCATCATGAGTATTTGACTTTAATGGCCCTGAATCATGCTGACTTTCCATTCAACTTCCCATTTGTAAAGTAATGAGTAGTAAGTCAGCATCATCTCACACTCACGGATAGTGCTGGAACCTTATGAGGGTCATTGATGCTCTTATATTATGTTGTTACCATTGAGTATTCCATAAAATATTATCGAGCTTAAAAAAAATTATAACTGGTCACTGACTTGTTCAATATTATTTTTCTGTATGTGAAGGTAATCTGACTGTGACATCTATCATGTTATTTATTGCTAGGATAGATTTGTTAACCATTCTGCCTATATTGTTCTTCTTTTTCCTTATTGTTCTATAAGCATTCCACTAGAAGCTATGCACTCAGTGGAGAATTCCCTTCATTAAATGGAGGATAACTAGCCTATCTTAGGACAAAGATGTATGAGAAGCTTTGCTCCTTTGCTAGAACCTCCAAACAAGTTCTTGGTTTTATTGTTCAATAACCAAGTAGGTCATTTATTTCAAGATAAATTTTATTTTCACTTCCTTCTGTGATTATAACTTAAATACTTCCCCAGATTAAACTTCACAGACTCATTCTACATAAAAATATTCACTATTGACATAGTAATAAAATAAGAACTAATTGTTAACAATAATTTATCTAATACTCTCTATAATATATAGTTACAAGCTGTTTTGTTTTTCATGAAATGGTTTCTTTTGGGTACAGAGAGACAGCTCAAAATAGATGATTTATGAGAACTTCACAGAACCCATATGAAGTAGCTCACCACTACCTGTAACTCTAGCTATAAAGGATCTCAAACTTTTTTAACCTCTACAGGTGTGTGCATGGATGTGAGCCTGTGCACATAAATAAAAATAAAATAAATTAAAATTTTATGCAGCTTCATTTTATGCTTTTAATTTTTATTCCTTTATGTGTGTGTGTGAGTATGAAGTGAGTATATACGTATACATGCATGAGTGGGTGTGGGGGGGCATGTGTATGTATATGTGGGTGTGTGTGTAAATTCATGTCATGGTACTCATGTAGAATTCATCATACAACCTTCAGGAGTTAGATCTCGCTTTTAACCTTCATATGGTCTCAGAGAGTAAACTCAGATTCTAAGCTTGTGCAGCAAGAATCTGCTTTCACTGAATATTCTCTCCAGCACCGCGAACAGCTTTTTAGGTGACAAATAAATAATTTCTTTTTTATGAGTCACAGTCAAAGACATTGAGATGGTCTTTATGAAACAAGTGGTTTAAGCTTTAAATGGAAAGAAAGGAATTCAGACAAAATCCTACCACATACATTCATCTGAATATTAATTACATCATCTGGAACCTTTCAATCTTGGTGTGTACAACCTCCCTGCCAAAAAGCTTACTTCTCTAAGTAGACCAACATCTTTGTCACACATAGTAACTTTCCTGATGGTGTGCAAGAAGAGCAGTTGTGTGTCTTTTCTCACACATACTGAGTGTGCACTGTGAGTTAGTAACTGAGACATTAGCTTAGCTCTCCTGTCTCTCCATAGGGTCATCTTAAAAATGGCTTGCACAAAGAAATAAAGATTTGCTGAGCATACCACACTAGGTCTTGCAAACAAATGTTCAAACAGGTTTTGTTTTCTTTCATCTTATATAGTGAGAGTCCTTTGACTATCAATAATGTTCTGAGTTTAAGTCTAAAACAGTGTTATTCTAATGATGCCTTAATGTAGAGAGCTGGAGACGGAATCCCATGCACTACCTTATAGGATGTTATGTATTTTCTCTTCTAGTTGAAAAATAAAATCGATCAATCAATTATAAGTAACTATAAATTGTTATAACTAAATTATTTATATTATGAATTATACATTATAGTTAATATTTAAATTTATGCAATTAAGTTGACAACATCAACAAATATTAGGAAAAATTCAGTCTTTGAATGTATGGACGGTGACCTACAGGGTTGGGAAGAGCACTTACTACCCTATTGGGACCCCTATTTATTTCCCAACATCAATATTAGGTACCCAGCAAACTACTCTTACCGACATTCTGAAGAATTCAATACCATATTCAGTCCTTCCTAGGCAGTGGTGCACATTTGGGACAAATAGTCAAGTAAACATATACATGAAAGTGAACTGAAAAGAAATCCTTAATATATGGGCTAGGCGTTATGATAAACTAGAGAACTTACTCTACCACTCCAATCAAAATTTTACATGTACTGTACCTAATCAGCTTATTAATTAATATTATCTAATTGAAATTGTCTAATTAACTGGTGCTGTAAATTTGTTAGTAAGCTGATTAATATTGTCTCTCATTTCTTGTGAAATACATCTCAAGTAAGAGTAATAAATACATAAATTATATGGAACAAGTAGGAGATCGCAAGTATATCAATTCAAATGAGAAAAGAAATTTAAAATACCTTAGTACTTAATCAAAGTAATTTGAATCTTTATTGATCCTTCAAAATTACTAAGTCTAATAACATAGACAAGTGAGGATCTTTATCTTTATAATCCTCCAATGCCTATAAGATTAAGGATGATTTCTGATAGAACTTATATTGTAAAAGAGTAATTTTCTGACATTATCTTCCTCCAAACTTTCACATTGAGCTGACTTAATACATTGGTATTTTTATATTGTTTGTATCTTCTGCCTTAGTTTCAAAGGACATTTTTATTGATATAAATGTGCTTCCCCTATCTTTAATTTGTTGTTTCCAATTTGCCATGCTCTAGCAAGTAGAGCACAGTTGAGATGAGAGTAAATATAGATTCTTCTGAGCATCTGTAAGAGTTTTCATTTGTATAGCTAATACAATACCTAGGTTATCTCCTAGGTAACTTGCAAAGATTGACATATTTCTCTAATAGATCTTGAACATTTGCAAAAGCTTCAGTTTTTAATAAGATCTAACTGGAGCTGATCTCTACAAGAAATCCTAATTTTTATTAGCTTTGAGACATCTATTCCTTGTGGTTTACTAAACTCACAAATTTTGATAGTTCCTCTCTATTCAGTTTGTAGTCTCTCATGTTTGCATTGCAAATTACACTTTTTTTTTTTTTACAGAAAAGTGACCTTGATATTTTTCTGTCAGCTCAGTTGCAATTAAAAACACAGTGGGAATTATTTAAATTCATTAAAGTACTTCAAAATTCATTCTTTACAAAGCTATTTGATGAATACAAAGTAAAATTAATGTTTTGGTAGTTGAATACATCAGGGAGATTTCATTGAAAGATTATAATAGATAGTAACTTACTCTTAAATGAAATTGAACTAATACATTATGTCTAAGTTATAACTTTCAAAAGTCACTTTGTGAACTTTTAGTCTATTATTAGCAGGACTGTAATTTTGTTAACCGCAGATTCTTAGATTTCAAATGTAAAATCCCATGATTTCAACACAAAAATTGATCGGTATAACTGAAAGGTAATTATTACATAAAAACTCAGAACTAATTAATCTTGTGTTTCATTAAAATTAATTCTGTAAATATCCCACAATTAGATCCAGGAAGTATTAGCTGGAGGGAAGTCTCTAAAAATTGTGTTAAACCTGCACAAAAGCTTGTATGTGATAAGAAAAAAATTTCCAGTAAATCATGTGTAAAATTAATGGTGAATGATTTATTAGTCATTTTCTTGAAATTTTTGGTTAAAGTAATATACTGACGATTCACGTTTGATTTTAAAATATAATTATATGAATTTATTTCTTTGTGAGAAACAGTGGTTTTGCTTTCTTTCAGTGAATTATTCCTTAAAAATAAATTAAAAGAAACAATCTCCCATCTCTTAGGTAATTGTAACTATTAATGTTCGCTGTTAAAAGAAACTTCTCCATGACAATATTATGCAATATTTATGATATGATACTTACAACACAATAATACTGTGATATTCTGATAGTACAATAATTTCCTTCTATATACATAACACATATTTCAACATTATATATTAATTAAGACATATATTATGAAAAATTGATTCTTCAAAATAAAAAAGGAGAAAAATAGAGAATTATTGAGTCTTCATCTCCTATCAGAGACAAATTAATAGGAGTGAATACTTTGAGGTCCCCAATCCATACCAAAAGCACAAGATTAAGCTTGAAATTCCAAAAGAACTAAGAGCAACCCACCCATGATAGTCATGTCAAAGGCGCCAGGTTTGAAGGTCTATCTAGAAAATTCCATATAACTGTGAGTTGAAATTCCATATCTTGGGGAGTAATTAAACACTGAATATCCAAAAGGGGCCTAAGGAAAAGCAAAAGCTAAATAACTTTCAAAAAGCGAAAGAAACTTATCTCAGGTATCACAGGATGCCCTATGTGGTTGTGAGTCTATTGACTCACTCAGTCTTCTACCGCAGGGGCCAACTAAGTCAAACACTATCATGTTGACAACTTGGGTTTCAACATGTAGAATATTTTAGTCATGCACAGACATATTATAAGGAATAGAGATGAGGAGGTGCAGTAGAAGCCATGTTTCTGCATTATTTAATACTATCTGTTGCTACTCACTAGTAGAATGCTGTGGTCAAAATTTACAGGGTATGATGCCCAAGAAAAGCTGGATATAAATCTGGCTCCTAATTTTGTTGACAAGGTTCTAGACAAACAAGAGAACATGAAAGTAGGCCAGCCTGGAATGGGTCAACTCAGGTTGTCTAAAACAACATGATTTTCCATGTGAATGTTGTCTACAGGGAAAGCCAGTATGCTTAATGATGGAAGGAATTCTCTTTCTATATGAACATCAAAAATAGTTGTTCATAAGAATGCTAGTTATAAAATAGGAGAGAACGAGTTAATATTAATGCTTACACAATTTAGCTGTAGAAAGCATGCTGCTTGTGAGTAATGTATAGCATGGTAGACAGGACACAAGTGCTACTTATTCAGCTGATAGTGCTGGTCATCACACCCTGTTAGTACATTAAAGAAAAACATAACATGATGCATTTTGCCTCCTGGCACATTCTTCCTTCTCTCAGCATCATACCCTACTGCTGTGTTCCATTACACTACATTCAAAAGGGCATGCTGTTGGGATCAATTTGCTTTTCTCATTGATCCTTAACAATCTTAGTTGAAACTGAGCCAACATCTCTGAATTCTCCTTGCCTTTCCATCTCATTTTACATCAGAATAATTTATGTGGTATTATCTGTGAATTATATACTTTTCTTTTTACCTCACTGTCCATTTGCCAGTCCTTGGGGAATAAACAATTAACAGTTTATGGTTTCTACAATGAGAACATCCTGGGATGATGATTGGATCACTTGTTCTTGCGTTCATTACAGAGCTCAACAAGACTCACCAGCTCTATAATTTTTCACTTTTTTCCCCAGTTCAAAATGAATCACTGCAGGTAAGCCTAGCTCATAATTTTCTGTTTCAGAGATGCCTTTTGTAGGTTGAATTTGCCCTTTTAAAAAAGAAATACATGATCTTCACAAGGCTGCTAAGGCTAGGAAGAGCCTCTGTTCTATGTGTTTAATTTTTTCCTGTGACAGCATAAGAAAATATCTTTATAACTCACTCTATGGTTTGGAAATGCACCTAGCAGTTTCTTGCATTTCATTATTGATGATTTATATGAAAACTTGAAGGTCACATTTTCAGATTTTCTCCTAATGTTTCATAAGAAGTTCATTTTTTCATCATCAGCAACTCAAACCTGAAAAATAGGTCTATACTCCTAGTTTATAAATGTTCTCTTTGTGTATGATTTAAAAACTATAGATAGCATCAATTAAAATTTTAATTCCTTAAATTAAAATTAATTAAAAGAAATTCCTTAAATATACTAAAAATATCAAGATGATCCATAAACAGAATTTTGAAAATTATTCAACAGACTATTCTAAGCATTTATGAACAGATATAAAATCTTTCTTTGTATTTTCATCATCCACTCCTATCAGTAAACTAAAATCAGATTGATTAAATGATTATTACTTATAATATATCTTTATTTGTATTTAAACTTCTACATTCTGAAATCTCATTTTCTTATAGGCAATAAGGAGAATAATTATTTCCTAGCTTTTCTTAGTGTATTGAACATTGCTGTTAGATTATTGTTATACAAATTGTAATTATTTAAACCTATATATTTATAATATTCAAGTAGAAAAGAGGAGATAATTTTACATTTTAATTGGTTGATAATCATATTTAATGGAAAGGCCTCTAGTATCCAAATAAAATTAGGGTATATTATAGAAGAATCCATTACTGCCAATATCTAGTAGTGTGGAGGTTTTGTCTGTTGCTATGTATTGTAATGCTAAGTACTGGGTCCCAAGATGTGGTTGCCTTGGGGACAAGGAAATTGATACATACAACACATGATGCAACCTCACTTCTTAATTTAGAACTATTGGTTGAATAAAGATGCCTACAGCCTATCATTGGCAAAAGAAAGTTCGATAAGGCTTTGATTCCTGGGCTTGGGTCCCTGAGGAGGGACCAGGAGGTTGAGAGAGAGAGGGGAGAGAGGAAAAGACACAATGTTTTGGGTAAATCATAAGAACATGGCCAGGAGGGCTGGCCAGTTAAACAGCCCAGGCAGAATGTGGCAAGTTACTGACAGTGAAGTTACTGACAGGGAAGTTGATAAGATAGTTTGGAGGGTGGATATCTGCACAGTTCTAATGCTTTAAGGCTTATTATAAATATAAATGTTTTATGTGTTTTATTTGGGAACTGAATGATCTAAGATGGGGAAGAAACCCCCATTAAATTTTACAGCATAATAGAATACACCTATCTATTCATAGATGATCTATAACTCTATAACAGTTCTGTCTTATAAACTCTTATCACTGTTGTGGCATAATAAATTTTGGGTTAATCTAGGTCTTATCACTAATTACTTGTACACTCTAAATAAATTTATAAAAATGTGTTATTTTATATATAAAATATTAACTTTCTCCATCTTGGAAAGACTGTACTGTAACATTATTAATCATGACTATATTATATCTCCAAAGATATATCATGCTGACTTTTGTTCACATATTAGTTGTTATTTTATTAAAATTAATAAAGAAAGTTTATTGTTATTTAGGTAAAATATTTTTTAACTTTTTATTGACACTTTGTGAATTTCACATTCTTTACCCAGATCTCACTGATCACTTTCATCTCCAGGTCTGTCTCTCATACTAGTGCTCTCCAACAATTCCCTTCTCATGCTTTTTCATCTCCACACACTCACACATTGTAGTGTCTCTCTTTGTGGGTGGCAAGTAATCCCCCATTCATATGTCTCTAAGTAGTTCCAAAAAAAATGACACTGGTTTAGCAAGTTGGACCGGTAGTATCCCTAGTTCAATCTTTCACCATTTTCCTATCTAGGGTAAGTTGATGCTGCTTGAGAAACAGCTATACCAGAGCAAGTCACAGAAGATGAGCTTAACTGAGTTTATGGATCCAAGGAACAGCAGACTTGGCATCCAATCAAAGAAGCTAAGAGCATAGTATTGCATCACAACCACAAAGCAGGAAGAGGAAACAGGCTGCAAGCCAGGATTTTTAATCTCAAAGCCAGCCCCTCTAGTTGTGATATCACCACAACAAGGTAGGGCTGCAAAAAGGATGTGTGGATGGCATCAACTTAACCCTCAGCTACAGTTGTTTGCTGTGGGAACCAGAATCCTGAAAGATTCTCCTGAAGCCCAAAAGGACTGGCTAGCTGAATCATGCTGAGACTGTCTGCACAGAAACCATCCAAGAGAGTCCCTAACCTAACCACATACTGTCCCAGCTTTCGAACTCTCCAACCACATATCCATGCAAAGGAAACAAGGTTTTGCAGGTGGCTGCTGTTCTCCATTATTTGAATCAGCTGGAGAAGTTTGCCATTTAATTGTTTGTTTCTCTGTCTTTAAAGGTTTCTTGTTGTCTCTACATAAACTCGTGATATACTTTCTGCAGCAAAGCCTTACAGTCCAAATCCCCCTAAAAATAATGCCAACAATTGGGAAGCAAGTTTTCATAATCCTGAGTCTACCAGAGATATTTCTCATCCAAGAAGCACAGCATTTTTTGCCTTTTGATATAGGCAGGAACCTGTAAAGTCGAAGGACAAAATGCTATTGTGTTAGTATTGTTGGTATCAGGACCTCCAACACTTGTGACATCACATAGGTGACAGTGTGACCTATATGCCTGTTGCCAAGGCAACAGCCACCATGTACCCAGAGTCCATTGGGCACACCACCTCACCATCTGTATATATGGGAATAGCACCTCCCTCCCTCCCTCC
>BDUI01000053.1:173487-221656 GCA_002335545.1 Apodemus speciosus | reverse complement strand
AATCTCAGGGTTGTTTTGATTTGCATTTCTCTAATGACTAGTGATGTTGAACATTTTTTAAGGTGCTTCTCAGCCATCTGAAATTCTTCAGGTGAGAAGTCTAACAATCAATTTTGTAATGGAAATTTTGTACTTATTTGTAAATTGAAGTTCTATTCATTTATATAATATAATATATATAAATGTGATTATAGCTAATCCCCATTTCTATCATTCTCTTCCCTAAAATTATGCCAACTATGACTCTTGTAACTTAGTGTCTTTTACTATGTTTTATTGATAGTTTAGTTAGTGCTGAGTATAGATACATAGGAGTGTATCCACCATGAATGCATAAGAGTGCCAGAAACCTACTAGTGAGGGCATTCTCAAAAATTAATGACATGTTTTCTCTTGGTAGCTATCAACTATCAATAGCAAAATTTTGACTGCTTTGATTACTTGGTTATTATTAACAAGTAATCACATTTGCTGTGAGTTCATATAATAAAGATATTATGTACATAAGATATCTATCTCTTTTTAAAATATCTGTGTGTGTCTGTGTGTGTGTGTGTGTGTGAGAGAGAGAGAGAGAGAGAGAGAGAGAGAGAGAGAGAGAGAGAGAGAGAGAGAACTATTCATGCAAGTATACATATAAGTTCTTATGTGTGTGCATGTATGTCAGCCCAAGTTTGAAACTTTTGAGTCTCCCTATATCACTCTACTTTATTCGTGATGGCAGGGTCTCTAACCTGAATCAAAGGTTGCATGATTTGTCTAATCTATGATGCTAGTTTCCTTTTGGGATTGCCCATCTCTGCCTTATGAGTGCTGACATTACCATTTGACATTTTAGGTGAGTTTTAGAAATCCGAACTCTGATTGTAAGGCTCAAGTGACAGTTAAAATTAAAATACACACACACACACACACACACACACACACACACACACACACACACTATAAAACAGTTTCAAAGCTATAGATTGAAAATGTGACTCTTGACATTTCCTTAATTTTAAGGTATTTTTTTCATGATGTATCTATATTTAAAAATAGTTAGTTGGATGGGGAAAATCCTTATGTGAATTAAATATGGTTATCTCTTAGATAATTTATGCAGGATATTGATTAAGAACTAGGGGACAGTTTACATTTCTAATTATATTCTCTAATTTTAAATCGTAGTCATTGATTAGTGTATCTTTCATTATTCATTAAAGAAGCTTCATCCTTCAGTAGACAGTAATTAACACAGGAACCTAGAAGTGGTCAAGCTACACAGAATAAGGAACTCTGTAAATTCAATCCTAAGTGGAACATCCACATCACACTCAGTCCTCTCAAAACACAGCAATTATTTCACAAGGCAGAAACTGAAGCAGAGAACTTAAAGAAATACAGTTTAACGCCTTGCTCTATGGATTGCTCAGTCCAATTTCTTCTAGGACCCAGCACTGCACACAGAACTGCCCACCTACAGAGAATTCTGCCCTTACGCATCAATCAATCAATCAATCAATCAATCAATCAATCAATCAATCAATCAATATAATCAAGAAAATATTCCTGAGTAGAAAGATGGCTCAGATGAAGAGTATTAGCTCCCTTCCACCATACTCTCTAAATTCCATCTCCCATCTACTAGTCACTTCACGAGTCTGCTTGTTTGAATGAGATTTCTTTAATATCCTTGGGTATTTAAACACGTGAACCCCAGTTGATGCCCTTTTCTGGATAGGTTGATGAGGTGCAGTCTCGCAAAAGAAAACATATCGCCAGGGATGGGATTTGGAGTTTGAAAAAACATTGTCCATTTTAGGTTTGTGCTGTACGAACTTTCAGATGTGAGCGCCCAGCTGTCCCTGCTGTTGTCTGGTGCTTCCTGCCTGCTTTCATGCTGTGATGGGGATAGACTCTTGCCTTTCTGGAATCATAAGCCTTCCTTCTATGGCTTGTCTTGGTCACCATAATTTTGTCACATCAATAGAGAATAACTAATACAATACCATCTGTAAATCTATTTCCAGGGAACTGATACCATATTCTGACCTTCACAGGTTGTATGCACATGCTTGGTGAAAGCCATATATATTTGATTATACATTTATATTTATATTATACATTAAATATATATCTAACTTCATTTACATAATCAAGAGAAAGCTAACTGCTTAAAATATTAATTATGAATGATTTCTATTTAATATTTTTAAAGATAATAAGGTAGCTTGTCTTCTTGCAGTGCTAGAAAATTCTTTGCATATATGATATCATTGGACATGTGAATTTCATGCTAGTTAAAAATGTAACAAATTCTGATGTACAGCATCAAATAACTTCTGTTTATAAGTCAATGAATTTAGGATCAAATATCAGATCTCAAGCAAAAGAGAATATTACAAAAATATATCATATACTTTAATTTTTCTCCAAAAACTTATTAGAGTAGCAGAAAAGTAAATGTATAATAAATAGAATTGCTTCCTACTATAAATTCAAGCAAAAGAGATGGAAATATTTATGTGATAAGCTTTGTCCCTAGTGAAGTTATCATCATTTCAAGATTTATCATTAATTAGATTACATGGCTCAGAGATCAAATTAATGCACAGGTATATTTGTTGATCAACACCTACTGCATGTGGCATTTGGAGAAAATGAGGCAATATGGAGTTATGCATTTCAAATCGGAAACCTGTTGCCAGATCTGTCACCAGATCATGCTCTTTAAGACCAGAATTTTACAGAATGAATTCTCCTGCAGAGCAGATATTATGGCTTTTCTTAAAATGCTAGTCAAAGGTTTCTCAATTGTCATAAAGAGCAGGCTAATTATAATTATAGAACTTTGGACAGAACATTTCAGCAGAAATCATCTAATTTATAATTAGAAGATAATTGTGTTTGACATTACACTGAAGTCAATAAGGATAATTATTGCTATTAAAATGGCATTAGAATCTAGTAATTTTAAAGCCATAAATTACAAACATGAAAAATTCAGGCATTTTTCTAACTTTACTAGTTGAACTTAAGTGCTTATTTTCTTTTTAACCTACTCTACAATCCTACCATGGACACATTTATTTTTCTGTATAAAGTCTGTAATGAGCATAAAATGCCAGGTGACTAGACAAGCCAATTACTAAAATCAAAATGCCTTTCATTTTCTGTAACTTATATTGAATATAACACCTTGACTTATTATTAAATGGTTAACAGAGATTTTAACTGAAAATGTCATTATATGTGGTAAAAATGTTAAAATGTCATTTTTTTTTTATTTTTCCTTATTTTTTCTTCCCTCCACTCCCTTTCAAACTCCCCACACCAAACTTACCCTCATCTCTAGATGCAAGCCCTCTTCATTTTCCTTCAGAAAAGAGTAGGCCTCCAATAGGCAGTAACAAAACAGGACAAAACAAGATGCAATAAAATAAAACAAAAGCCCTCCTATGGAGGCTGGACAAGGCAACATAATAGTATGAAAAGAGTCCAAAGAGCAGGTAAAATTCTCAGGGACATCCCTGCTGCCACTGTCCGGAATCCTATAGAAACACAAAGGTAACATCTATAGCATATACTTAGAGGACCTCGTAAGCACAGGACCCATGCAGGACTTGGGCTTGCCTCTTCAGTCTCTATGAGCCCATATGAACCCTGCACAGTTGACTGAGAAAAATACATCATGTTGATATCAGGATCTTCAGAGGAATTTCTATTAGCAGTGGTGATTAACCCACAAAATAGTAAACATAAAGCTGAATCATTCATTTGTCACTGTAACCAAGAAAGTGGTGTTAGAAATACCTTAGGGTTAGAATAAAAGCAACACAAAAGTAAGATGGAACCACACTGGTCATAATGGGAACTCATTGTGAGCTTTTGAATACATCATCTAGAATGATTTTCAAGAAGACATACTAATGTATTACATGATTAAAGATGCAAAGTTTCCACATAGTTTGTGTTTGTTCCTGGGTGCATCAAAACTATTATTGTTTTTTCTTTAACTTGGAAGAATAACTCTCAAATGATAAAACTTATTGTTAAGTGTATAGTATAAGGGTGGGGCAAGAGTAACATCACATAGTTCAACATATATCTCTTCCATTTCAACCTAATGTTTTGTGTGTATCTTCAGAATAAATGACCCAATTCTAAATAAAATTCCAGTAAGGAGAAAGATAAAGGATATGCATCCACGTTCTTGAAAAATGCAATTCAGAAAATGAATAGATATATAAATTTTGTATATACTATATATACATATATACATATATATGATTGGTGACATCCAATTGTTACAATTTTGGTTTGGTAGTCAAAATTTTGTGTAGAATAGAATTTATATGTACTTTTTGAGGGTCGGATATATAATAAAGTTGTGTCACATTCAAACATTTTTTGTTTATTTTATGTGTATGAGGAGAGAGGATCGTGTAAAAATACAGACTGTGGAGTAAGTATTCAAAGGATCACCTGATAGTCCCACCTATTTAATCTTGAAATATCTACCTAACCTTGACACACTGTTAACTCTAATTCCAAGGAGATCCAAAGTCCTTACCAGACCTCAGAGTACACAAAGCACAGGTGTGGAACAAATACATAAAGGCAAAACACTCAAACATAATATAAGAATAAATAAATCTTTAAACAACTATAAATTTCTGTCAGTTTATAATTTTGTTATGAAACCATATAAAATGTACATAAAAAAGAAAGTGATTTTGTGTGAGAATTTCAAGATATTTTAAATATATGATGCTTTTCAAATAACAAGAGTTAAAAACAATTAATGAATTATTTTATAAACATCTTAATATTTTATATTAAATACTTTATACCTTCTAAATATGAGGTGATCTATATCAGTATCTGTTGTTTTCATTGTTTCATAGCCTTATACTGTAGAAATCAAGTACTTTGTCATAAGTGTACTAAGTGACATTCTTTGTCACTGAAATATGCTGAACTAATCCTGAAACTGGCCTTCTACTGGCTGTATTTTTTTCTTTGAAGTATGAACTTTGTTGTTAGTATACATAAAGAAATCTAACAAAAATTTCAAAAGAAACAATTTTTGTGTTTTATGTCAAACTAACTTTAAAATATGCATGAAGTATATATCAATAGATGTTAACAGTATTGCTTAGGAATAAGGTTAGAATCATGGTCTATGGAAGTGAATTGTAATAATTTTTCTGTCATATGAAAAATATAACCATGAAGCCTTGCTCCTTCAGATCACTGAGAAAGATGACAAATTGATGATGTATAATAAATATATAAATATTTACATATACAATTTCATATATGTAATATTATGTAATATATTATTAATATAATGGTATATCTATTAGGTAAATACTGGATATCCCACCTTTCCAGTAGAGAAGGGGATATAGCTCTTTATTTGCCCTTTCCATTAATTATTAGGACATTTCTCCTAAAAAATGTAATGAAATGCAAAAGGTGAGACACATAAACATTAGCAAGAACATTTTTTAAATCTTAAGATGAGATGACGCAAATTGGCTTACTATTGACAAGTTCAAGTAGAATATAGCTTACCAAAATCAACGAAAAAATATATCCTTCAATTCAAAATAACAGTCTCCTAAACTCATACTAATTATTTGATTCATTGATACTCAAGGTTGTTTTAAAATTTGGAATATTTTATATACATTAAAATTAATATATGCTGGTTTTCATATAGCTATAAATATATTAGTAATGTGATTACTTTAAAATCATTACTTTGCCTATACTGTGTGCAATCTGAGACCTGATTCTACAACATCCAAGAAGTAAATCAAATATATAATGAAAGCCCTTATAAATTATTATTAAAACTTTTTATTTATTTAAAAAAATKTGTTTTTGAACACAACATTCAATATTATTAGTGACCTTTATTTTCTCTAGAACCGAACTCATGGGTCGGATAATGCATCTTCTACTTGTGACAAGAAAACATCTAATTCCATGAAAAAAATATTCACATGCTCTTAGAAAAAGCAATGTATATACTAAACTTAGGAAAATCCTAGTAATATCACAAATTGTTCCTGTCATCTTTCAATTACACTACAGTGTCTGAGTTAATCAATTTATATGGAACATAAATGTGCTTGGCCCAACCTGAGTTCAGAGGTTTCAACATGAGAGAAAGTCACTTTCAAATAATCATGGCAGGGAGAATATAGTTACAATATTTTATAATTTTTTTTTTTTTTGCTAAGACCTGAGGCCAAGGAAGTAGGGATAGACTTCCAATAGTCCCATCAGCAACACAAATGTAATGACTTAATCTCTTTCTACTAGATCCCACCTACTAAATTTTCAGCACCTTCTTAATAATGCCAGGGGCTTGTGATTAAGCTTTTAGCTTATGGGCCTGGAGACTGTGTGAGTGCACAGAGTAATGGTGTGTGTGTGTGTGTGTGTGTGTGTGTGTGTGTGTGTGTGTGTGTTATGCTGCCTCCCTTTGCTGTGTTTTTCCTAATCTACTTAGAAATCTAAGATAGCTCTTTTAGATAGCTCAGAGCTATCTGGAGAGCCTTCTCAAGCAGAGCACAGAGCAATCAGCTTCCATCCCATCATTGACTTAAAGTTGTTTTCTCAGCTGCTCCCAAACACCCCTTTCACATGACCCAACCGTCAAGCTGAGGCTGCTCCTTGGGAAATGATTGCATGTTTTTTCCTCATCTGTGGATGTTAGCTTTGAATCGCAGACATGTGTTTGATTTAGACTATCTACACAGATCAATAAACTACTCAGAATCTGTGGAAAAGGGGTTTAAAGGGAATGGAGAAAGAACAAAATTTTATAAAGGATTAAAAAGGAATAATGGACTGGAAACTATCATCCTGAGTGAGGTAACCCAGTCACAAAAGAACACACATGATATGCACTCATAAGTGAATATTAGGGGAAAAAAGCCCAGAATACCTGTAAGTGCCCGCAGTTACATCTAAAGGGCTACCTAGAAGGGAAGCTGGGGATGTATGGGAGGGCAGCAGTGAAAAGAGATCAAGACCAAGACAACACCTACTGCTCAAGGTCTCAATGTTTAATGGAAGACTCCAAATATATAGGTAGGGGAGAACCCTTCCCCCAAAGGCTGGAACCTTCTCAGTAGAACCTATTAGGTTGCTCCACAGATGGCTAGTGTTTCTCAGGAAACTGCAGGTCCTTGAAGAACAATGGGCTTCACCTTGGTCTGAGCACTCCATCCCAGGTGGAAGAGATTATGGCTGACACTGCTCAAAGGCTGGGAGAGGAACTTCACTTTGGTCGATGTCAAGTTCCTGCCAGGTAGCATGACATCTCAATAAGACTCTCTACAATGCCTACGATAAAACTCACAGACCATATGAAGCTCAAGAAGAAGGAAGACCAATGTGTAGATGCCTGTCTTACTTAGAAGATCACTGGAGATAGAGGGTGGGAGGGACTTGGGAGGAACAGAGGAAGAGGAGGGAGAAATAGGGACAGGATTGGGTGTGGGAGAAGACAGTGTGGGGGAGATGAAAACTGATGAGAGGTGCATAGCAATGGGTGATAGGGAACTTGGAGTAGTCACCAGAAAGTCCCAGATGTCAGAAAAGGAAGAAACTCCCAGGACACAACAGGGATGACATTAGCTGAAATAATCAACAAAGGAAAGAGAACCTATCGAGTCCATATCCAGAGGGTAGGTAGGCATGGCCCCTGGTAGAGTGATAAGGACACCCACCCACTTGAAAATTTTAACCCAGAATTGCTCCTGTCTAAAGGAAATACAGGGACAAGGAGTGGAACAGAAACTGAAGTAAAGGCTATTTGGAGATGACTGCCGAACCTGGGGATCTATCCCATATACAGAAACCAAATCCAGACACTATTGCTGATGCCAGGAAGCACTTGCTGACAGGAAACTGATATAGCTGTCTCCTGAGAGGCTCTGTCAGAGCCTGACCAATATAAATGCAGATACAACCAACCATCAGAATAAGCCCACAGACTCCAATCAAGGAGTTATGAGAAAGACTGAAGGAGCTAAAAGGGTTTGCAACCCCATAAGAAGAACAACAATATCAACCAACCAGACTCCCCCCTCCTCAGAACTCCCAGGGACTAAGGAGTACACATGAAGGGGCCCATGGCTCCGGCTCCATATGTAGCAGAGGATGGTCTTGTCAAACATCAATGGGAGGGAAGGCCCTTGGTCCTGTGAAGGCTTGATGCCCCAGTATAGGGGAATGCTAGGGCAGTGGGGTGAGAGTAGGTGGGTGGGTGCGTAGGGGAGCACCCTCATAAAAGCAGGGGGAGAGGGATGGGAAAGTGGATTTGAGAAGGGGAGACCAGTAAGGGGAATAACATTTGAAATGTAAATAAATAAAATAGCTAATAAAAAAGGAATAATGGAACAATGGATAATTTAAGGTGGGGAAGGATGATGAGAGGTTAGAGAATGACATAGCAGAGAGAGGGTAAATACCACGAAAGACTTTTCCAAAAAGTCATATGGAAATCAATTCTGCAGATGCTTCCTAAAATACACACACACACACACACACACACACACACACACACACACACACACCACACCACACCACACCACAAAGCTTAAATAAGGAGTGAACACTTTAGATATAAAAAGTTTGAATGAATGTTGTCCCAAAGGAAATACATGGTATTAGGGAAAGAAAAATTATAAGGAAAATATCTTGGATCAGAGGGCCTAGATTAAAAATAAACCACATCATGAATGTATCTGTTATTGTTATTACTGAGATAGAGGTTTTTGACAATACCACAAAACTGTTTAATTGATACCTCACACCAAAGGTACCTGCCAATTCTACTTCTATTGAGCATCCCTGTCATAGTCTGGAAACCTGTGTTCTCACCTGTACATCTTCACGGTAAGGATACAAGGGAATTGACTTAGATATTTTTGCTACTGTGATAACAAACCACAAGCAAGGCAATTTGCAAAAGAAAGCATTAAATTTTATGGTTGCAGTAACAAAGGGTATTAAGTCCATGTACAACACGATGGCCAGTATAACAGCAGGCAGGCAGGCATGAACTGAGACAGTAGCTGAGATCTTGCATCCTGATCCTCAAGCTGGAAGCAAAATGAGAGGAAATTAAGAAGAGCTTGTCCTTTTAAAACATTACAGCCCACTCCTGGTTAACTACTCCTCCAAACTAGACCCAAACTTCTAATCCCTTAAGACAGTTCCAGTAACTGGAATCAAGCATTCAAATCTATAAGCCTATAGAGAAAATACAAACAACCAGAGAGGGTATCTGACTTATATAAAGAAATTACTAACCCGTCTATAACTAACTACATCCAGAAGCAACATTCAAGTGCCATCAAACTGGGGCTTTTATTTCAGTCTAAAAATTTGAGAACATGCTGTTCAGTCTACTGAGCTACTATTGCCAGTTCTTAATGCTTACTTCATTGACTTTTTTTTAAAAAAAAAAAATGGAACTATGTTTCTCAAGCTCAAATTGACTATTTATGTTTTCTCTTAAATATGTAGATGCTGAGAGAGTGGAGCACCTTGACAGTTGCATTCAGTGTAATTTCCCAATGCCTATAGAAAAATCATTACAAAGATTGTACTTCACAAAGTTATAATGCCTATATTAAAATCTAATGTTGTACTTGATATTTAATTACTTAAATATGCAAGTCTTATATGAAAGCTATGAAGAACATAGTAATTGTGAGAGGTTAATTACAAAAAAATGATAAACTGTTCAAATGAGCTGAAAACTTTTTCATAGGCTAATAAAATACACATGTGTAGGAGGAACAGAAATACCTTGCTGCCAGAATAGTGGCTGCTTCCACATAAACATAAACATCTGTAAACAGCAAATGAGGCAACTTCTCCATGAGATCCAAACTGAAGGTTGCTTGAGAGCACAGAGATTGGTGACACAGACACTGGCAGTCACTCAGGAACTGCCAATTGGAGGACACACTTGTTTGGGGACCAAAGGAACCTGAGTGGAGGGTATAAAGGGTGCTTTCTGAGAATTAATAAATGACCTTGCTGCCAAGATACACATTTGGGTATTTCTATACCTAGTTCTTTTCACCTCTGTAAGTAAAATGTCAACAAATAAAAAGAGGTAAACATTGTAAACACTGAATTAAAATTTTAGCTACCAATTTAGAGAGATACAAAGAATGAATAAGATAAAGGCTGATGAAGTCACAGTCCCAATAATGTACATCAAGAGCCTGAGGCTTGTGAGGTTAACATAGGTTATGTAGTGAGATCTAGCCTGAAAATCATTCAATCCATCATTTGAACAATCAATGATTACATGAAACTTTCAAAGTATCTGATTCAAAGGATATTGAATCTCAAACAATGAAGGTGAAATAGCAATAGCTTAGAAGTCAGTGAACTTAATAAGAGAAATGCAATAAGGAAATGTAAACCATTAAAAATACATGCAACCAATAGCATTCTAGTTTTGTTATGAACAGAAGTCACAGTTCCAAATATTAAGAAAAAAAGGAGAAGTTAACACTGCATGTTCTATGATCACTAAAAGGCTTAGAAAGGATAATTATGAACTACACTATGTCCAATTCTTTGATCAACTGGATATTATATGAAGGTTGCCCAAGAGGCAGATCATATGTACATCATTTTATCTGTTTTTATAACCTGAAGTAATAATTAATAACCTTGCTAAGGTAATATGCCAGAGTATGATGCCTTCATTTAAAGAAAAAAAAACCTGTTTTTTCTTTGAATAATCTTTTTGATTAAATAATTGTAAAAGGAATATTTTCAACTCATTCCATGAGACTAACATTTAAAAATTCAAAAACATTTTTGAAGAATCATATGCTGATTCCTCACGAATCACCCAATCAGAAAAATAATGACCTTTAAGAGACCTAGCTAATTGATTCTTTTTGTGGAAATCTCATGATGCAAAATTTCTCTTGAAATGCAACATAGAAATAGATGTGGTAAAACTTTGAGAAGAGTAAAATTCTGCATTGATGTGTGAATGGTTGAGTGAGTTTGCGAGACCTTCTGTGAGTTATAGTTACTATATGTCAAGTGGTATTGGTAATTGTGTCTTTGAACAAAAATATCAGAAGTAGATTCATAAGATTCATAAACATGGAGAATCAAAACTGATTAGTTGCCTTGAAAAATGTGCAGACATAGAAAGGAAGAAAATGGTAAATAAATATAAAATTCAAGGAATTTGACACAAAGGCTTGGTGTCTCATTTATCTTACTGTAAACTTTCTAGCATTGAGCCGGGCGTGGTGGCGCACGCCTGTAATCCCAGCACTTGGGAGGCAGAGGCAGGTGGATTTCTGAGTTTGAGGCCAGCCTGGTCTACAGAGTGAGTTCCAGGACTACACAGAGAAACCCTGTCTTGAAAAACCAAAAAAAAAAAAAAAAAAAAAAAAAAAAAAAAAAAAAAAAAAAAAAAAAAAAAAAAAAAAAAAAAAAAACTTTCTAGCATTGGATGTTATCTGGTGACAAAAAATATTTGACGAGGTTTGTGGTAGAAATGAATAAAACTGGGTAATGCACACCAAAGCCTTACGTTGACTTTAAGAATTTCTTTCCATTGCTCAGCCAGTATCAACTTTTCATTGACCTGCACAGATCTTGTCTGCTGGAGCTGGAATCCGAGGACCTGAAAGAATGGAGCAGAGCAGTGTCTGAGGCTTCAGACAACCTTGGTTTATTTTCAGTGTACTTTGATACATATATGTAACAAAGAAAGCAATCATCCAAGGAATGTTGTTTAAGTTCAGAAAAACTCTAGGTCAGAACATCATGTAAATAAATGCCACGAAGCAAATACTAAATCTTAACCAAGTAACCCTTTCCCAGAACTTTCTTAGGACAGACCAATTTAAACACAATCCTCTGACATATACTATAGATAGTTTCTGAGAAGACAAGAAAGCAAGGCAGAAAGCCGTATCTCGATTCAGATAAGATTGGATTCTATAACTATGTTTTGACATCCAACAAGAATAAACATGTCTTATTAATTGAATTTATATATATAACATAAATATTCTTTTATATAATGTAGACAAAATAAAAAAACAATACAACAAATAAACAGAATATCTTAACAAGGAGAAGCAAATAAAACACACAAGAATCATACACAAAGGCATACAAATACATACTCACACATACATATATAAAAACAGAGAGCGAGAGAGACAGAGAGAGACAGAGGAGACATAGACAGAGAAAGAGACAGAGACAGAGAAAGAGAAAAGGAAAGAAGAGAGAAGGGGAACTAAAATCCTTAAAACACAAATTCAGAACTGTTAATATACAAGGAAAAGACTAAGCAATCTGAGACAGAACGTTTATAAAAATACAATTGATTTAATTTTGTATTAGTCATCTACTGCTCTGTGGATGTGTCCTTATTGTAGTTAACATAACCAGTGATGCTGTGTTAGAGAGCAATGATTTCTTTTCCTTTGAAAGCAGATATCAGTTGAAGATAACACCTTGTTTTGGGATAGGAGCTCACTCACCAGACTGAAAGCAGTCTGGCTTAAACTTGTGCAGACTGTTTTGCAAGTCCTCACTGAGTTTAAAAATCTATTTCCCTTCACTAAAATTGGAATCTACCATGAAGAATTTAATATGGTGATTTTCCTTTCTTTCTAATTTCCCCCGAGTTATTCATCATGGAGGCTGTATGTAGTACAAGGACGGGTGGCAATGGGAGTATCAATAATTACTTAAGAGTTTGAAGATATGGTATGTCTACTAGGCAAACTGAAATTGCTTATTCAATCTAACACAAAGACAACACACACACACACACACACACACACACACACACACACACACACACACCACACCACACCAGTTCCTGTTTATTTTGAAATGCACCAAATTACATCTACCATTTTATGTATGATTTTTCTCTCTTTTTACACTACAGGGATTTTGCCTTAGTGATGTTTTGGGGAAGATAACTGAGGAGAGYTATTTTTCTTTTATTTTTCTTTTCTTGCTTATGTTTTTTCTGATGTGTTTGGTTTTCTTCCATTTTATTCTTCCTTTGTTTTATGCATTTGGTGTTTTGACTGTTATGTGATGGGAAGAATGTCTTTTCTTGTCCGATCTATTTGGAGTTCTGTAGGCTTCTTGAATGTTTATGGGCATCTCTTTAGGTTAGGGAAGTTTTCTTCTATAATCTTGTTGCAGATAATTGCTAGCCCTTTAAGTTGAGAATCTTCACTCTTTTCTATACCTATTATCCTTAGGTGTCATCTTCTCATTGTGTCCTGGATTTCCTGAATGTTTTGGGTTAGAAGCTTTGTGCATTTTGCATTCTCTTTGTTGTGTCAGTTTTTCTATGGTATCTTCTGCACCTGAGATTCATTCATCTTTCTCTTGTATTCTGTTGGTGATGCTTGCATCTATGTCTCCTGATCTCTTTCCTAGGTTTTCTATCTCCAGGGTTGTCTCCCTTTGTGATTTCTTTATTGTTTCTATTTCCATTTATAGATCCTGGATGGTTTTGTTCAATTCTTTTACCTGTTTGGTTATGTTTTCCTTAATTATTTGAGGGAGTTCTGTATTTCCTCTTTAAGGGCTTCTACCTGTTTGCATGTGTTCTCCTGTATTTCTTTAAGAGAGTTATTTATGTCTTTCTTAAAGTCCTCTATCATCATCATGAGATATGATGTTTAAATCAGAGTCTTGCTTTTCTGGTGTGTTGGGGTATCCAGGGCTTGCAGTGGTGGGAGAACTGGATTCTGATGATGCCAAGTAACCTTTGTTTCTGTTACTTATGTTCTTGCCCTTGTCTCTCTCCATCTGGCTATCCCTGGTTTTAGCTGGTCTTATAGACTCTGACTGTGGCTTGTCCCTCCTGCAAGCCTGTGCATCAGTACTCCTGGGAGACCAGTTCCTTCTAGGAGGAATTAGGGAATGGAGAGCTGTGGCACAGGGTCAGCTCTGGGGTGCAGACAGATACTGGAATGATCCTGTCCCCAGCTCTTTCTTGGTTCCTGTGTCCTGATGACTCTTGTTGGGTCCCTCTTGGGCCAGAAATTTGAGCAGAAGTGGTGGTCTCACCTGTGCTCACAGTTGTATTGGTACTCCTGTGATACCAGCTCTCTCCAAGCGGTATTTAGAGATAATACCAAGTGCTGATATAAACCAGAAGGATCTTCTTCTTGCTTCTCATTATTATTTTATTGTTATTTCCTCAAGCCTCTTTGTATTTTAATGACAGGCCAAAAGGGAGTAATTGGAGTAGAAAGGTGGGGAGGAGGGAACTGGGAGGCATGAAGGGAGGGAAACCATAATCAGGATATATTATATGATAAAAATGTATTCAATAAGAGGGGAAGAAATAAAATAAGAAGAATGAAAGCTTACATCTCATTTTTGTTTCATCTGACATGCAATACATGGTCATATGTCTGATTTAATGACCGACACAAAATGTTCTCAAACAATCCTGGGATGTGAAGTTAACAGAAGAAAATGTTTTAACTGCTTTAATCCTCTGTCTTTGTCTTGTTTTTTCTTATGAAGGGATCCAATATTTTTTTAAAACACCTAAATAAAAAAAAATCAATTATTTTAAACTTGGAAAGATTTAGGAAGCCTAGATATTCTCCCCATTTAATTATTTTACTAAGGTATGTTATTAATCCTCACATGTCTGCAATTCTCTTCAATCATTACCAAGTACTTACCAAACCTTATTTCTATCAGCCTTTGATTATTTTGCTGAAAAAAAAAAAAAAAAACTAAACGGTGCTCGATTTCTTTTTTCTCTGAATGGTCTAAATAAAACTTAAATCCCAAGCATGACATCCTTAGTGTGCTTCACGTAGGCATAAAGTACTCCTCCATGACATAGGATTTGATTAATGACTAAATGTAGGAAAGAAAGGCTAGGAAAGGGGCAGAAAAACTTCACAGTCTTTCAACTTTTACCCTGGATTAGTTCCAAAATGATGTTTTTAATCATCAGTCTCTTAGAGGAAAATCTAACTTTTGAAAATACTGTTAGATGATCCTGGATTCAGCATTAAACTACATGGCTTGGAGAAAAGAACACAGGTTTTGGAATGGAATGTAATATTTGATCTTGACTCAACAAGTTTCCAGCTGGGGAACAGCAGACTTCTCAAGGTCTAATTTTTAAACTTTGTTCATTTCAGAGAGCCTGGGAGAAACTAATTTATGATACTGTAAATGATGAGAGCACACATCTGTGTTTATCTCCTCTGTCTAATCTTCTAGGTTGGTAAAAGTCCAATGCTATTTCAGATATCTCCCTTCTCCAAGAAAAACATATGCAAGTTTATTTATTTACTTGCATATATTAGTTGTACAAAATAATAGATACCATTTTAATATATATATATATATATATATCACAATCATTTGTGATAGTTCTTCAACTATCTTCAAGAATTGCTATTTTTATTTGAGCCTTGGTGATATTTCCTAATTGGTCTGATCCATTCATAATACCCCATTTGTCAGTGGCTGTGTTAGTTGTAAGCATATTGTCCAATATTACACCAAGTCTACACCAATGTTTAAGAAAAATCATTTTCTACTAAAAGTATAAGTTGAGGTGGATACTCTCTTTCCAGACAATTTTTAATGATGAGATTCTTGAACTATACCAGCCATCCTGTCACAAGTTTCCGATAAAACTGATCTATAAATGCTAGAGAGAAACAGGAGTCACTGGTGTTACCTTACACATTCTGACTAAACTTTGAACCGTAAAGTTTTGAGACAATCGTTATGAGGCAATAAAATTTAATTTACTTAAATAATGATTAATAAATTCAAATCCAATAATATTACTACAGAGAGACTAGTAAAATAAACAACAGGTTCAAATAGTATAGTAGTCCCTATGCTTCTCAGTGTTTCCCAGTTATCCCTAGAAACTATATTTAAATTGTTCTGTTCTTTTTTACATAAATTTTATTTAGTAAAACAACCCAGTGCACCCACTTCTACAACTATGAGCGTAAGTTCCAACAATGATAATTAGATGCCAATTCCTTGCTCATTTAAACACAAATTAGCATATGTGTAAATTAGTATATTGTGATTATAATTTCTTAATAGAATTTTTTAACATAGATTGTTAACTGCGGAACTTAAATTAGAAAGCATTTTATCCTGCCCTTCCAGATACAACTTCCATATTTTCTATTTACATTTTCTTGTAGAATGTTTAAAACAGTGGTGGTAGCTCAATGTAAAAATAAATTTATTGGCATCAATATAACCTGTAAGTGTAATGTATGGAATTTTAATAAATGCATGTTTTCTTCTTACAGTGAAAGAAGCTCGAGGAAAAGTTTGATGCCAATGAGAGGATATTCTCATTTGTCATCTTCCAACCTATACTGGAAAACAAACAGAAAGTAAGTATATGAATGGAATAATTACAAAGAAGTCGTTTCCATAAGTAGACAAAAGAAATAAAATCAATAGGAAGAACTCAACTGTAGACAGTTCCAAAGGTCACGTTTAATTAAAGTAGAAACAATGTGAAGAATAGATTTAGGAGCAAGCTCTAAATGAAGGAAGCGCCCAGTAGTGGATAAATTTCACTTTCTTAGATTTTGACATTCACCAGCCCTGAATAAATTCTGGGAATGAGCTCTTTAAAAAAAAAAAAAAAAAGACAGTGAATTATAAAAGAGTGTTCTAATTAAGGACTTGGAATAGGGGGAAAAAACCCAACAACTCTGGATACACAAGTGACAGTATTGGGCCTTATCCTTCTTTGAGTTCTGTTAGCAATTACTGTCTGAGCTCTATTTATGGCAACTCCTTTTGAGCCTACTCCTCTGCATGTTTTCTGCCTTTGCCTGTTTTGTTACTCATTTTATCAGTCCTAGCGTGTTGCAATTTCAAGTAGCTGAGATAAAGTTTCCAATCTTGGCTTTCTATTTTTTTTCCTGCCTAAGTAAAGGGATTCATAAATAGTAGCCTTTTGATGAATATCGTAGCTGAGTGAAGGATGAAATAGAACTATAATTTACAATTTTGTAACTTTTTAGCAATTTTTATGTAACTTGTTTCTTTTGTGTTTATGCTGACATGTTTTATAAGAAAACTGTAACTGGGAAATTATTGTAATAGCTTATAATTTCTCTGTAGTCCTCTAATATTGCCACAAGAAATAAGTTTGCTAAAAAGCCAGACTGTGTGGTACTATGTTTTATTTGTTTGAAAATTTTTAAGAGATAATTCCTAGTATACGGGATTAAAACTCAGAAGTGGAGGCTAAACCTGTTTACCTTTAATGAGTGTACAAATCCAATGGGAAGGTTCATTATTTTGATCTAAAATTGCTTTGTTATCCATTTTCCTGGATGAGATGACTTTCTAGAGAACAATTACCACATTACCATTTAAATTAGTAAAGCACACACACAAGCACACACACATGCACACACAGACACAGACACACCCACAGACACACACATTTAAGCAAAGAGTATTCTCATCTTGTAACCCCTCCTTTAAATATCAAGCCATGATGACAGTAGGAATAATATAATGATTACAAAAGAGCAAGGCTAAGCAGGTCTTCCACATTGACAACATTTTCAAAGCAATCTGATTTCATCATTAAGAAGAAGATAGAGTTCTGATATACAGTTATTTACCTAACTTTGAAATGATTTCTAAAATTTTCACTTAGACAAAAAAAAAAAACATTCAAGTTACACTAAACAGATGATGTGAAATTAATTAGTAGGAAAAAAAGCTTATGAGGTATTGGGATTCACTAGAAGTCCAAAAGTCACATTTAGAATGAGAAGGAACAAACTGTAAAGCAATGTTCTGCTGATGAGGTAAAGATACACAATTTCATAATAAATGGTCACTAAACTTAAACTCTGCTAAGTCAAAGCCTCTCCTACAGGAGCCGTCAAGTTCAACTTGAATTCAAAGAAAAGATAACCCGTTATTCTTATATGCTTTGCTGTCTTTTCTCAGAATGGAGAATACTGACATCAAAATTGTGTTCTCCTAGACCCCTCTGAATGGTGAGTCCTGAAAGACTTTTTACCATCATGTTCCCCAAAATATAACGCTGGCATACCATGTTAGGGAGTGTTAAGTTTCTATGTGGTCAGAATTTACTGTCAGGAAGGAAGAGCTAATTTCTGCATGTCTTCTATCTCTGTCACTGACACAGAATGAGAAGTGGGATTTGCTGGCCACACAACTCTCCTCGTGACAGCTAAGACATCCATCTCTTCAGAGCACTGATGGTTGCCAGAGGGCTGGAACTCTGGACAGTTGAAAAATCAAAGGAATAGGGAACTAAAACTGAATTAAATACAATGAAAAAAAATAGTAGGGCTTCATTGTTGCTTAAGAATTATCTAAAAGGCACACCTCTAACCTTAGCGTGTACAAGGTTTTGAACTGAATCCTAGCAGTTTCCTAGTATAAAATCATAATGATCCCTTGTCTGTGAAGTTCTCTCTAACAAGCCTGTGTATTCACGAGGACTGCTGTTGAGTGCAACAGGGTGAAGGTCAATCAAGGTTGAGATGCAGAGCTCAAGAGCCTCTTAGGTTAAAATCCTGCCCAGATGATACTTGAAGTCAGTCTTCAGCTTCTCTTAGGATTGGAACTGCTTTGATAGCATTCAGTGGTGGAGGGGCTACCCACATCCCATTAAACATGCTGCTCATGATCAGAGATGTGATATGCCTAGGTCCAAGGAGTAGGCCAAGAGAGATTTTTATAGAAGCAATTTTGATCAAGAAAACATGACTTTGATACAAAGGTAAAGTATTGTTTGGAAGTCTCCCTTTTCCGTGGTTCTTTTCAGTTTCCGAGTTTACTGATTATCCAACAAGTAAGAATGGAAGTTAGATAAATACTACTGCTAAAATTCAGAGAAGTCCAATAATCATTGAGTGTTTTTCTGCCTGGGAAGGCTAGGGCGATTGACATGTAATAAATGGTATTCTATCGATGGATGCACAGCTAAAACATTATTCTGGCCAGTCTACCTTATCAGATAGGAGGCAAGGAAGGTTTTAATTCAAAGGATTTTGAAAAGTTATAAAACAAAATTGTTTTTAAACAAAAGAGGTCAGGCGTACATATAAACTCATAGTGATCTTTATACTATATATGAGGCTTGTGTAAGCTTCAGCAAGACAGAATTCCAGCGCACATGTGAGAAAGTTGGCACAAAATTCTACCACCACCTGAGAAACTTGTAACTGACAGCTGCTGGGCAAAGGCGAATCAGGTTTCTTTAATGAAATGGTCCTTGTCTGCTGACAACATATCAGGGTAGGTCCCCCTACCAAGAATAAGAAGGCAATCCAAATTTGACTTGATGGAAAAACTAATCTCAAATTTGGATTAAAAAAATGGGAGGTAGAGAGGCTAGTAATGAGTGAATATGTTCTATTTTTTTAAATAAATACATAATTATAACATCTTAACTTTAAGTCAGTACAAAACATTTTTGGAGATTAAGTGTAACATGATAAACATGAAAAATAATTTAGGGGTTTTGTAAAGAAAATAAATGTTCTGTTTTTAATATACTAGGTTTATTATTCATTAACCAAATGGTTATATGCTTTCATCAAGATTTGAACTCTAGAAAGGCTGCTGATAACTTTTAAAGAAAACATCCAATTAACTAGAAGCTTGGGATTGAGATACTTCAGAAAAGAGTGCTTGTTAGTTAAACCTCTTTGTGTGGCTGTTAATCGCAAGTGTGTACCTTAAAAAATCTTTTACATGAAATGCTCCAGATGAGTGATGTAACTGTGAGCTGTGGTTGGTAAGATCAAATGCAGAGTGTCAGAGAGAAGAGTTCTAAAATTACATGCTGTGGAAAACGCTGCCGCATCTCACTTTGCTTCCTACATTCAGAACAGCAGTTTCTGTCTGCAGACTGCTGTAATTAGCAGTGGCCTCAGATGCTCATTTACACCTTTGGCAATCAGGGATAGGAGATCTGAAGTTCATTGATGGTGTGTTATTCACACCAGCTTGAAGCTTTTTCTTCCTTCTGAGTTTTGTTGATAACGTTCACAGCAACCTTTTTAAAATATCAAAGTATATTTATCTTAGGTAAAATACTCTAGATCAGGGACCCACTAGACTATCAATAATTCATAATGCTTAACTGGCCATATTTTGTTTGTTATTGGTAGACTCACATGAGCAAATATTGAAAACAAAATTAAAATAAAATAGCATGACTAGAGAGTAGTTTCCTCCTGTGCATATGCCTTAAACAGTTCCTATGCTGATCACAAGCTATAATGATATTTAGTTGTGCCAAAAAGTAAAAGAAATCATAATGTAACACACTGTATATGAACTTAGAAGTACTTATACCATTGTGATACTCCATATAAATTATTTATTAAACTAATTCCAAGTAGGTCCTCAATTTTATTGAAAAGAAGAAGAAAAGTAGGGAGTGCTCTTTTTCTTTTATTATTTTTTAAAATTCATTTTTACATAAGGTCTTACATATCAAACGAATGCCTCAAACTCCATATGTAGAAGGATAGTGTCCTGACTATTACTGCTATGATTAAACACTTAAGAGAAAAAAACAAGATGGGGAGCAAGGGATTTATTTGGTTTGCACTTCTACATCTTGATGCATCACGTGAGGAAGTCAGACTAGGGCTGGAACCCTGAAGTTGGAGCTGATGCTGAGACCCTGGAGGGATGCTGCTTACTGTCTTGCTCATCATACCTTGCTCAGCCTTTCTTTACAATGTAGTCCCAAAACCTTTTAAAAATATCAAAGCATATTTATCTTAGGTAAAATATTCTAAATCAGTGAACCACAAGACTCTACCAATAGTTAATAATATTTGACTGGCTACATTTTTGTAAGTTATTGGTGGACTCATCTGAGCAAATTTAGTGCTATTAAGGATTGGATCACCTCCAAACAATCACAAAGAAAATGCCATACAGCCGGATCTCATTGAGGCATTTTCTCAGTTGAGGTTCCCTCTTCTCAGCTGATTCTAACTTTTGTCAAGTTGAGGCATAACTGCCAGCAGTGATGGCCTTGAACTTTGGATTCATCTGCTTCTATCTCAGGAATACTCCCGTTGAGTCTGTAGAGACAAAACAAACCCATCTCCCCTCCCCCTCTCTATGTGCATTCCGGATTGTACCAGTTATTCTAATAGTTCATTCAAACCCTCTTCGTACTCCAGAAATAATCTCTATGAAAAATAAACATAAAATATAACATTCATTCTAATGGTCTTATGACCATTAACTGAGAAAAAAATCTGTCTTTATTAATATATGATTATGCACAAATGTGCATTTAATATGTACACTGTCTTCTTTGTGACTACCAATGAGTATAACCATTTACAGTTAATGGAGATTAATTTCCGTTTAGATTTAAAATCCCTCTGAATTGGGCATTTCATCTGATCCATGTCAAAATTCCATTGTCCACAAAAGTCTTTTCATTGTTTATGTTTGGGAGCACACTGTGTATTACATTTGAAAGAAGTAAATGTAGATGACAATTCTAAGATATGAAGCAGTTCTTCAATAGGAATATATCACAAAGAGGTTATAAATTGCAGCACTAAAAGACAGGATATCCTCAATGTCCTTAGTAGCCCGCACACTGGAAGAAGAAATGGCACGATAATGCTTTTCACTATCTGAGAATCTTAATGTCTTGTTCATTGAGAAGTAGTTCATTTGGTGTACCCTTTACTTTCTTCTAAAATAAACAAATCTCCTCGTCAGAAGAAAAGCAAAGCCACTAAACTCTGCTTGCTCTTTTGACTTAAGTTCATATTTTCTTCCTTTTTTGTGAATTGAAGTGAGAAACCATTTACAATTCACTATACCCCTGATTTTTTGGAATAACTTTGCATCCCTTGACTATGAGGTTTCCAACAGGTTGGCGGTGCTATTATAATTTGATCTGAATAAAATCAACTGTCACAATGAATATTTAGTTTTTATGGAAACCAGAAAATAACTGAAAGAAGAATTCTAAAAAAAAAAAAAAAAAAAAAAAAAAAAAAAAAAAAAACTCCCTAAAGGTAAGGTTCTTTCTTTATTGACTGAAGCTGAAAATAATTAGATATGCAAACACCAAGCCTTTGAAAAGCAAACAGCAGCAACAAGTCTATATTATGAATGGAAGCCTAAAAAGAGGAGAGAAAAGTCCCCAAATCCTTAAATGTTCCCCACAGAATTTATGAGTGATCTAGAAGAAAACCTAATTTAAAAAAAAAAAAAAAGGTGATCTAAAAGGTACAAGAAATAGAAGTTCAGTGGTCATGAAAGCCCTCATATCAAGGCTGGACAAGGCAATCCAATAAGAAATAGTCTCGAGTACACAAAAGAGTTAGAAACACTCTGTTCCTACTGTTAGTAGTCCCATAGAAACACCAAGCTAGCAGCCATAACATATATGCAGAGGAACCTGTGTAGACCCATGCAGGCTCCACAAGCGGAAGGCCATACCCTACATTTCCTGGATGGCCAAGAAAGTAGAGACTGGATACTGACAAGACCTAGGATAGAACCGAACAGAACTGACAAACAATACAAAATAAAAAAAAAAATCAGGAAAATAATCTCTGTGCCTGCCCCTCCCAGCCGTTGAGTGGGAATTCCAGATCTGTGTCAGCCATAATCCCACGCCGGAACCCCGCCCCACCTAGGGAAGTTCATTGTTTCTCCAGATCTACAAATTCCTAAATTAAGCAGGTGACCTGCCCAGCCACCACAGCAGTGGAACCAATGCCCACTGAGCAGTCAGACCAGTTCTCCTGAACAGACCTTGGAATGCGGGGGAAGGGTCTCACCTGAAACTTTAAGTTCTGAGTCCTCTATTAAACCTTGTGACATTGATCAGCAACTGTTGCCTTCATCTCATTCTTCTCTAGCAGCCTTCCCTACATCCTCAGCTTCCCTTCCAGGTACCCCTTTCAATGTAACTGCAGGCAGTTGCAGATCTCTAATGCTATTCTTCTATAGTCATATGAGAACCTGTAAGTGAAAGCCAGGGCGTACATAATAAACAACGGAAGATAGGTATTCATTACTACAAAAACATGAAAATTGGATTATATGAAAAAAAATCTGTTGGCTTTTTATATTCAGGTATTGGCTTTAGTATTTACCACATCAGTCTTGCTCATTTTGTCTACTTAGTTAGTGCTTGTGTTCTGATAAATAAAAGAAAAAACCTCACAAAAGCCGGAGACTCCAAGCTTTGATCCTGAGGCACATCAGCTTTGACCTCAGTGTCTCGTTCAGCAACCAGACGGAATGAAGAGTTTGAAGATTGTTATGATACACAAAACTGTTCAAGTAAGTTCCTTTGTCAACACGAATCAACTGGATGAAGATGAAAATATGTATCACTATAAATTCAGTCCTCTGTGTTCAGACTTGTATCACAAGTAGCCACATCTCAAGATGTGATTGTATTTCAATCGTTCCTGAATAAAAGTAAATAAAATAAACACTGAATACCTTATGCCTATCACCTGTATAATCTATACTTCTTTCACTGGCAAAATAAGCCACATCAAAAAGAAGAGGCTCACTGGCAGTAACGACATCAATGTCTGCCAGGACATGTCCATCCCAATTTACGAGATCTCTTCCATAATCCTCCCATTTCACAGCACATGCCTTGCAATCCTCTGAATCCCACTTTAATTCAGAAAGTTGCAACATGGGATTCTGTATTTGACTGAAGACATGTTAGAAACAAGAGAAACTGGTTTCTTTCAGGATACTCATAAACACGCTTTAAGTCATTCCTGGGGTTCTTCAACTGTGAATTAAGGTCTCTGCAGTAATTCTTGCCATTCTTTACTTGGAACCCTGACTTTACCAGCAATCAGTCACATTCATAAACTTGCTTGTTGTTTGTCTGTCTTTTAATCTTCAAATGAATTATAAATCTAGATACTCTTTTAATTATGTTACATAAATGATGGATCTGAACAGCCACTGTGTTTGTTACTTTATGAAACTTTCTTACTAATCTTTCTGTGGTCTAGAGATATTTTTTAAGTAAATAAAAAGACTTATTTATATATCAACAGGGAGTCAATTTTTTAAATTAAAACAATCAATAAAATTGGCTCTTAAGTTGTGTACCTTAGAAACTATTTTAGGTTTCTAAAATCCAAAATTAAGCCTCGTTTTAAAAGTAGAACTGATAACTTGGGCATATTTATGTATGCAATTATTAGAAGCTGGTTGTTTTCACATTTCCAAGAGGTTTGATAATGTCCCACTGTACTGGAGATGCAAAAATTCTTATTTAGTATACCAATTCAAATCTTAGTCTTCTGAAATGTCCCACGGGCACACCAAGAAATAATTGTCATCCAGATATTTGAGTAGCTGATGACCCAGGTAAGTGTGCATAGAAAACATGCCCATTGCTAATAAAATTGTGGGTGCTCAATACTGTAAGACCCAAAAAACATGGGGGTGCACCCTGCAGCCCATGCCTCGGAAAGCGACACCCCCAAATCACTCACGAGAAACAATCTTGATGCAACTGCATGAGGATTTTATTGGGGTACCAGTATACTGGGATAGACTCTTAACCGCGCGGGGTCATGAGTTCGACCTCTAGTGTCCAGCACAAGAGGTTTTTAAAGCCAAAAACCACAGAAGGGGAAGGGCTTGGGGAATTCAGATAGAGGAGTCATGGGGCAATGCATCCCATCCCTGGGGACCAGGTGTAACTGCATTCTGCAAGATGGATTAACTGCATTCCACAAGATAGGTAAGGCAAACATCAACTATCTGTAGAATGCAGAACAACCTTTGTGGTTATTTCCTGGAATACAGGTCAGGGAAGGAAAAGGGGGGGGGGGGCTACAGAGTATGTACTTAAGATTTTTACAATTTGGTGGCACTCTGGCCTTCCAAAGCAGGATTTTCTGGGGGTAAATAAACAAAATTTCAAGGCAGGATCTTTCAAATACCACAACTGACTGCATCTTACTGCAGTAGTGTAGTTATGGAACCTCTGTCATTGTTTGGTAAAATGAGACTACCAAAGCTCTCTATAATAATTATGTTTCTAAATATTAATTCCAACCACTTATATTCTTTGAATTTATTTAGATTGAGAATAAAATAACATGTTCTGCTATTGTTTTCCCTAAATTTTCTCCCTTTTCATACTTATTAATAAATGTAAATATTAATCAATTAATTTTGTGAGCAAAGTAAATAATACTAGAGAAGATTCTAGAATGTATTTTAATAAATTAAATGAAAAATAATAGCTGCTTTTGATCTTTATTTTAGATATTTAGAAGAGAAGACAATGAGATTTAAGTAAAATCAATCACTGACACACCAATGATACACTAAATTACATTTGTGTTAAAGACTTAGAATGTAGGTTGAATGTTGGAAAAAAATCACAAGCTAGAGTTTGTTTTAGCACCACTATTCAGAGGAGCACATATGGCTTCCAGGATTTGTTTTTCAATATAGTTTATTAGTACTTCAATTTTGAGATAACAAAACACATGCACAGAGAATAATAACCAAAAATCATACAGCAAATAATTTATGAAACTGATTCTCCAATCTAAATGATATGTAATTATCTCCATTTTTGAGCAACTTTGTCAGATATATTAAAATATGCAGCACATATACACCACAAAACTATTACAGAACAATATGAATATAAATCAATGTGTTAAATAAAAAAGAAACACTTTTATTTTTGCCAGAGACATAGTCATAATGTTTTTAAAATGAAGCAAAATGCAGAGGTTTGGGCATATAAAAATTAATAAACATGTTTATCATTTACCTAAACCTATAATCATACATTTAGTTGATCATCCCATTAAAAGCTTCCATAAATTACAATAGTCTAAAAACAAATACATTTATTGCAACAGAAAGAAAAATTTCACAATGTGATAAGTTTAAGTAACTATATTCCCAATGCAAACTATTTGTAGCACTGAAAAGTAAACTTTTCTCAGGAGGAAAAAATAAGAGTCAGAAGAAAAATGTAAGAAGAATAAACATATTTTATTTGATGACATTTTAAAGACATCTTTTACCCTCAAAAAGACTCTGAATGTACTCAAATTCACATCATGTGTCCAGTGTAGGATGGACATGCCAATTGCCTCATCAAATCTTCTTATGAAAAACAAAGAAAGCAAAAACATGTGATCTCTCCTTTTAGACAGTACTGCGAAATATAAGTCATTTAATACAAACTGCCCCAATTTACACTGTTCTTTTTGTACAATCCTCACTGTGTAGCCTAAGGTATCTAAATATTGCATACTATAAAGTGGAGAAATATAACTGAAATAGTTTTTTGCCAGGAAATACTACTCATGAAATTTCTGTCATTCGAAATTAAAATGGACATACTCAACTATGATAATTCCTGATATTTTGCTTCCTCAGGTAACAACCTATAGACAACTAATTCCTCGGAGTACTAAAACTTTCATGTAATAACTACTGGATGAGAATAGGTTTCTTATCTGTTACATCAACCATAAAACATGTTTATATGCCTATTCAATGCAATCTCTCAGCTCAATTTTTGGCTAAATGAGGATATAGTACATTCTATTCAGACTTTTATGTTCCAATAAATAATCTCTCAATCGCTTTTATGTTTGACCATGCTATGATGTATATATTTTATGAGTTTACTTTTCAACGAATCTTGATAAATTGCTTTATAGCGTACAATAAAATATTTACTCAATTTGTACATGTAAAGTTGACTTGTTTCACATACTTTCACAACAGCATATATATTATGCTTTAAAAAGAAGCATACTAAAATACAAAAAAGGATGGTTTGCTTTTAATAGCTTTTAGTTTTTATTTAGTTTTCATGCAGTTTCAGGCTCATTTAAAAGTATAATTGTTCCAGCAGATGGGATTGATCCCTAAGTGGGGCAGACTCTGGATGGCCTTTCCTTCAGTCTCTGCTCCTCTCTTTTTCCCTGCATTTCCTTTTGACAGGAGAAATTCGAGATTAATATTTTTGAGATGGGTGGGGGGGGCCCCATCCCTCAATCCTGGGCCAGTGGATCTTAGACATTCTGATTGGTATAAGGTGGAATCTCTGAGTCCTTTCTATTTGTACTTCCTTGATCACTAAGGACGTTGAACATTTCTTTAAGTGCTTCTCAGCCATTCAAGATTCCTCTGTTTGAATTCTCTGTTTAGTTCTATACCGCCCCCACCCCTTTCTCTTTGACTGGGTTGTTTGGTTTTCGGTGGTTACCTTCTTGAGATCTTTATATATTTTCCAGAAAGCAATCACAGGAGGGGTGAAGGAGGGATGGACATGGGTGGGAAAGGGGAGAGGCATGGAAAGAGGGGAACATGATCAGGTGTTGGGTGGGGAAACAAGACTGAGGCCCTGAGGGCCAGCAGAAAGAATGTAAACAGGCAACCTTGGGAGGTAAGAGGTGGGATGACCCTCCAGAATTTATCAGGTCTCCCAGAGAAATGGCAGGGGATATTCTCAGGACTCAGAGGGAGAGACCTTAGATGAAATGACCTACAGTGGGGAAAAGAAACTTGTAGAGCCCACCTCCAGCAGAAAGGCAGGGCTTCAAGTGAGAGAGGGGATTGCCATCTCAAGGTCAAAAACGCTGACCCATAATTGTTCCAGTCTGAAAGAACTGCAGGGACAAAAATGGAGAAAAGCTTGAGGAAGAGGAGTTTGGGTGACAGGCCCAAAGTGGGATCCAACTCAAGGGGAGGGCACAAGGCCTGACACGGTTACTAAAGCTATGGTGTGCTCACACAAAGGGACTTATCATGACTGTCCTCCAAAAGACCCAACAAGCAGCTGAAAGTGTCAGATACAGATATTTTCACCCAATCAATGGACAGAAGCTGCTGACCCTGTGGTTGAATTAGGGAAAAGATTGGAAGAAGCTGAGGAGGACGGCAACCCTATAGGAGGACTAGCAGTCCAGTCTCAATTAACCTGGAACCCAAGATCTCTCAGATACTGGGCCACCAACCATGCAACATATACTAGCTGATATGAGGCCCCCAACACATATACGGCAGAGGACTGTCAGATCTGGACTCCAGAGGCTCTAGGGAGTGGGGAGGTCTGGTGGGGTGGGGGTGAGTGGGACATCCTCAGGGAGACATGGGGAGAAGGTATGGGATGTGGAACAGTCAGAGGGTGGACCAGGAGGGGCTATAAAATCTGGACTGTAAAATAGATTAAATAAAATTTTAAAAAGAAAAAAATTATTTCATCATTGCAATGTACATAGATCATAGATGTCAGTTTGCTTCTATTGGAATAATCATACTTTCCCCATACACCTACTACTAACAAATAAATAAATAAATAAATAAATAAATAAATAAATAAATAAATGAATAAATGAATAAATGAATAAATAAATAAATATTCTGTTGTTGTTGTTGTTGTTGTTGTTGTTGTTGTTGTCCTCACTAATTAAGAAAGCATCAGTGCTACCTAATGCTTAGGATTACTTTTCATTGTATCTACTGCTAGATAGCACCTTCTGCACATGAAAGAGATGTTGTTCCCATAAAATATCAGCAATATGGTTGGCTAAGCAACTGCTTAATAATGAGAAGATCAGCTGACATAGATGCATGGAAGTGGTCATTTTGAGAACATCTATCCCTTGAAGAAGACCTGAAGATAATCAGTGGCTGCCGTGAGAAGAAAAACGAGGCTTCTCTAGTAACAAGCCCTCCACATCTTCACAGATAGATAGGTTTTCTGATCCAAAGTGCTCATCCATAAATAAACGTACAAAAAAAGCAATACTAAATACCCTCAGTATTATTGATGATAATGACAATGATGATGATGATGACAGTGTGTGTATATAATGATAATAATTGTGGAAGAAAGAAGAAAAAGAAGTTATAAATTTGACAATGTGGGTGAAAACAATGGTAGAGCTGGAAGAGAGAAGTGGAGATGATTCCTGCATATATTCATGAATATATTCATATATATAATTTGCAAAACCATACTATTATTTTAGGTGATAAGGGAAAATATTTTCATTATATTTACAGATTATACTAAGAATGGAAACCAGTCTATATATAAGAAAGTCATCAATTACAAGAGAAAGGGAGAAAGAGAAGCATTTACTCACCCTAGATGAATAAACTATACTTGAAAGAGTTCCAATCTTTGGAACCCATAAATTTTGCAATTACATTTATGTGTTGTTTCAGTTTCTAAAGTTTATCAAAAGAGCCTGAGTTTATAAATCATTCTCTCGACTGACAGATACAAAACACAGGATTGCAATTTAGGGCTGATATGATATTGGAATCATTTTAGGAAAAAATTATATGAGATTTTTACTTATTTTGAATGTTTATCTTGTTTTTCCACAGCTGATCCACATTGGATAAGATCCAGTATGTAAGTGAAAAAATAGCATTCCATATTACTGCAATAAAACTCTAATACTAGGGCAGGAAGAAATTATAATACATATTTCTGAGAAAAAAATCACTTAATTTTCATGTTATGTATTTTTCAAGGATTTGTTTTATCCTGTCTTTTTAAAATCAGAGCCATATGAAACTGAAGTGCTGTCCTTCTAAGGTACTCTGTTTCCTTGTCATTAGCAGTACCCAACACATTTCTACATACCAAAAATAAGGGAGAAACAGTATTGACATTTTTTCTGTTTCTTTCCCTCTTCAGTTCTGTGAAGAAAGCAGCTTCATCAAGTTCACTCATTACAAACATAATATTAAGCAACGTAGTGTGATTTCTCATTTTTCAAAAAGTAGTCCAGGAGTGGCGATATAATCACTGACAGACTGAAACACCAAGTGCAGTTAAATTCTTAACAGAGATGATTATTTTAAGAGGTAAGGTATTCCCTATCATCTACTAATCCTGTTGAGGTAGAAATTTATGGCTATGTTAATAAATATAGAATCCCATTTTCTTTAACCTGAGACAGTTTTCTGTTCAGGCCAACTCTCCAAGATGCCTGCAGCAGGAGTGAGTTCCATGCAGAATGATACCTCACATGATTTTCAGAACAATTGTATGAATGCTACCTGCTCATTTTTTTAACATCTAAATTAAAACTTGAGAAATGAAGCTTATCTGAAGAATAAACATCAGAATCTACAGATCCAAATGATTCTCACAGGAAAGGAAGAGAATCATGAGTTCTGTGTTATAAGCAGGAAGCAGGAAGCTAAGTGGTAATGAAACAAACACACCTAACTGCATATGCTTAAGGATCTCCCCTGGTTATTTATTTTTTTCTTAAATAATCGTATTCTTTCTTTATTTGATTATTTTCTCTATAGAGTAATTCTCAAATAGGGGTTTGACTTTGAATTTGAAAGTACTTATTTCACTTAGAGGCCAGCATTTTTGAGACTATCCAGCATTTCTTTCAAGATTCCTATAACTTCATTTGTTAAACTGGGAATATTTTACTATAACATATACAGTCTTGCCTAGAATATTCACTGATATATTTTCTTTTCCCACTGCATTTTACAGACTGGATGTATCAGTCTTGTCCCATTTTTGTCTTAATCATATAGTTGAAATCCCAGCAGGGAAGAGTCTTAATATTGAGTGTAATGTTTCTTTTTAATGCTGTTAAACTTCCTTGAGATCAGTGTCTCCTTTACCTCTGATGCGTTCGTGGCTGAATCATCTTTTACTGACTTCTATTTAAATCATAGATGAATGAATTATTCATGATGAAGACAATTTTCCATAATGAATAAAATTGATAATGAATGACGGTATTATTCTCCATCCACGTTAAATTCCTGATTATACTTACTTAATTAAAAATTAGCTTCAATCTGTGCATCTCTTGCGCATGCTGCCACATTCGCTGTGTGTTCTATTAGCATATGTCCTGGTATATCTGGAAGACACTGTTTCTCTGGAATCATGTATCACCTCTGGCTAATACAATCTTTCCACCTCTTCTTCCATGTTGATCTCAGAGGCTTAAAATGGGGGATTGGATTGAGTCATCACATTTAAAACTAATATTATTTGCCATGGATACTTGCTGTATCAGGAAAATTCAATGGAATATCTCTGGGTATATCAACCACACTCCAGCATAGGCTCTATGCCCAGAAGAAGTTGGCCAAAACAAAATGGACTCCACAATTTTTTTTTGTGTGGTTTGGGTATTTGATTTGTCTTTTTGTTCTATTACATGTATGATTTTTACTTAGTTTTGTTTTATATTTGGGTTTTTTTTTTTTTGGTTTTGTCTTTTATTTTATGAAAGAGAAAAAGAGTTTAAAGGATGAGAGGATGTGGAGGACAACCTGGGAGGAGTTGGAGGGAAACTACGCCAAGTTATATGGTTTAAAATAATTAAATAATTCTATTATGCTGATATAAGGATTAGTTATTACAGAATTAATAGTCTTTGCTCTTAACCTTAAATTCTTTTACAGTTCTATTTATTTTGTCCAGTACATATCAATAGTAATGGCTTCTACATTCATTGCCTGCAGTAATGATCTGAGGCTTTATTGAGAGCAGGTTAATTATTCCATACTACGAAAAATTCAAAGTAGGCTATGAGAGTTAGTAACAGTGAGTCGGAACAACAAAATGAATTGATCATTTGAGCACATACATTTGAACTGCAAATAAAATTGTTCAAAAACACCAGAGAAACCAGGAAAGTGCATAACATTTGAAATGAATAAAATTCAATACAATAAAAAATAAAATAAAATAGTTCTTAATTTTGCTCTGAGTTCTTTCTAACAAAATTAAATATTTCTCCTCTTTATAAGATCCTTTATAAAATCTTAGTGTCTAATTTTAAACAATTGCTGTGATCCATGGAGAATATCATCTTTTAAGTGATATGGATAAAACTTCTAAAAGCCAACATCTGCACAGAATTTCCACTTATTTCCACATGTCTATAGATAAACTGAATGAAAAGTAGCAGGGACATTTGATTGCTTACCTTTGATTGTGTAGGTAATATATTATTGAATAACCTGCTAACTAACTATAATTTACTTAGTTGTAATTTAACTGTTATCAGCACTGAGTAAAACCTATGTAATTCTTTCCACTGAACAGAGAAATTAAAACCATATGATAAAACAGCATGTACAAGTGAATCAGAAAATAATGAATAAACACTTAAAAACTAATTTCAACTCATTTTAAAAATGAGTCTAGAAAAAATTTTCTTTTGTAACTCTCGTCTTGTTATAGGAAGACAAGTGAAAGTAATTGAGAAAATAATCTAGTGTTGTTGCTGATAATTATGTTGCATGATAATTATGTTTTTTGCACAGTAACTGTTTCTATTAAAATGAACCACTTAGTAACAGCTCAAAATGAAAAGAAATATAAAATGTGTTAACAACCTATCTACATGCTTTGTATAATTATAACATAATTAAGGTATTACCTTTGGATTGGTATTAGATTTTGATACCATTACCTATAAAATTTATGGAATCATTTAATAATATCTTGTGGACTTTTTTCCTTACAATACACATTTACCATGACATTTTACCTATACCATGAAATACAAATATATCTTACATTCTTTCTTGCTAACCAATACACATGTGCAGTCTCTAGGATTTTCTTTTCCTCCAATTTGTGTAATAAATTCTGAACTTCATCATATCATTGAACTATTTTATGTGAAGTACATGACCTAATCTTAACAACTGTGTGACAAACTCATTGAAGACACATTTTACACATAAAATTATTAGATACATGGTTCACTGATAATCTAATATAACCAATCCTCGTTATTGTCAACCTAGTTTATGCTGCACACTCCAACACATAGTCCAAGCATACATCTCTTTATTTCCACATGCCTCTTGATAATAATTTACACCATTTTCACAGTATTTCCTTGCTACATTAGTAATTACAACTTGGGTCAAGCTAAGTATATATTTTATTTACTCAAATAATATCTACAATAATTAATACAAAAAAAACCCCACACACTTTCACCTGCATGTACATTCTGTAGTCACAGGAATTTGTTCTAGGACTCATTTGTCCACCAAAAGCTGAGGATATTCAAGTCTTCCATAGTAAATATGATTAGGTTTGACTCACAAACATTCCAACTATAGAAATGTCTTTTTGTAGGAAGATAAATGAAAATAGCTTCATAAAGTTCCTGGGACTAACCAGATTCACTAGGAACCTACCTCCCTGTCAGAGTAAGCAATAACAATTAATAATCCTTCTGAGAAAGGATGCTGAGAAGACTCAGATGAGAAATGCTGCAAAGAAGATTCTGAGACCACAAAAGCTGCCTGAAAGGAGAAACCAGTCAAACCACTTGTAAGAGATTAGGACAAACTAAGGCACCTGAAAGGGACACTCTTCAACCTGGTGACCAGCTTGAAGAACTTTAAGTTTCCTCCAGTTTCTTAGCTTGCGAACTGTCACCTATACCTGTGCAGGGCGGGCTTCAGTGATGCAGCTGTCTTTGAATTATTTCTGCTCTTTTAAGTAACCCTTTACCCACATTCTTTAAGTAATCCTAATAAAACTCATTGGTTCCCCCAAACAAACAAACTTTGATGGGATCTCTACTTTGATCTGTCATGAGTTCTTTGTCAGGGTAAGTAGATATGTGTATTGCATCTCCCAGGAAATATTTTGTCACACAACTCCATGTATAAGACAAATCACCATTAGATTATTTAAAATAAATAGTTCAATGTAGATGCTATTTAAATAATGTTTTCATATTTTCTACAACAACAACGGAATGATTTTGGAATGAGTCATGGAACAATAAAATGAAAATAGATATCATAGTATATTCAGTGCAGGCATTTAAGTTTTAAAATTATTTTCAATATGTACCTTGTTAAATTTATAGTTGAAAAAAGTAACAGAAGTAGATGCCTTGCTTTCCACGTGTAACAGCATACTCGGGAATACTAGCTGTCTAAATTCTACATAGTAACTTAACTAGCAATAGTCCTTTATGGTATCTATGCAGGTGTTCAGAACTTTTCTTTGTTTAGCACACAAAAAGCTATGGCTTTTTCTTATTAAGGCAATTTAAATAAAATGTTTATTTTAGAATTGTTATGTGTGCATGTTAAATGTTATTCACTGTTTTTATCATTCTAAACCTTCAGATGTTTTAAAATAGCAAATTGATACCACAGTACATATCTTATAACACTGATACATACTATGCATACCTGTTTATCTTACATGCCCACTTTTACAATTCACATTTAAGGTAATAAGCAGTATCACGTCATATATTGGAGACATGTAATTAAAGACAAAGAATACTAAAATCTGCCTTCAGATAATGTAACTGAGGAGATGGGCAAGCACAGAGACTATAAATAGTTCAGGCTCTCTTTATATTCAAGTTTTAACTACCACTATCATGCTTCTTGTTAAATCATAAACTCAACTCTACAGATTGTTGAATTAGGTATTTCGAAGTGTTGACACTGTTCGTAGTGAAATTCAAAATCCTAAAGGAAAGGAAGATAGTGCTTCATTGACTTTTGGAAATCTTTCTGCTTTTAACACACAGACACACACACACACACACACACACACACACACACACACACACACACACTCAAGTGAAAGCAACAGGTGTGGACTGACTGCTTCAGGCTGATATCACATTTACTCTCTCCACCCTTTAGCCTGAGAATTTTCTCATCATTAGAACTCAACCTAGAATATTGCAAACCCAGCAGACTTGCTAATTAATTACCCATGGGAATAGTTACATAAATCCCCATACATTTGTGCTGAGTTTGAATAAGCCCAAGGCATTTCCCCTTATTTTCTGGAGTTAGACACATTCCTTTTCTAGGCTTCTACTGCCAATAAGCATTTACTGAGCTAACATCTTACACAATTACTGATAATGAAATCTTTGTCTCAATTTGTGTTTTTACAGAGATTTAAGACAATATAAGGAATTCAGATGTAAACTAGATAATAGGTTAATAGACTTATTTTATTTTTCCTTGAGAACTCCATACATGAACACTGAATTTATATCTCTCCTGCACCTTTCTTCAATCCAACTTGTTTCAAGCCCCCTCCCAAATGTGTGACCTCTTCTTCTCTAATTATCATTGTTTTAAATACATATATACACACGCATGGACACGTGGACATACATGCACACAAATAAATGCAATTCAAGCCAACTTTTTACATGTATCAGGACATGGACATTTTGGCTTAGAAAACATGGTGTTGCTTACTCCTCAAGTACACTACATTTTCCTGTTGCAAACAGTCATCGACTACCTGTAGATCTTCATCTTGCCTGGAAATTTCTCCCATGCAAGTTTGTATTGTCATTATACTGGTATTGCTAGGACAACCATATTCTTGAGATTAGTGGATACATTCTCTCCTGAGTTGACATATCTGCAATTCAAACCATATACTGAAGGCTCAAGAAAAGTCATGCAAGAGGACAGAACAACTGTAAGAGCCAGAAGATCACAGCACCTACAAAGTCTTCCAATGATGATGAGACTTTAATATGACATTAATAGACTATTGAATAGATTACTGAAGCAGTATTGAATATATGTACAATGATAAGAGAATTTATGCACGTTTCCTACAGTTGCTTTCTGCTGAAGCCCAGTACTCTTTTTTGTTCAAATGGAAGACAATAGTGAATAAACAGAATGGTATATGGAATAAGCAATCTAGCATATTATTTTTCTTTCTTTTCATTGCTTTGAAATTGTAATGACTTTTACCAATTGATATTTAAAATAATGTGCAGTCCTACAAAAGATGGACCTCCAGATATTCTAATTATCTCAAATAAATTAACCAGTATAAGAGGCACCATCTTAATTATTAGTGGGACAATCTCTGGAAAGGTAATCCTGGACTATATAAGATTGGGAGAGCAGGCTGAGCACTAAAAACCTTGCAGGCATTGCTCTTTATTTCTTGAGTGTGGGTGCTGTAGAACCAACTGCTTCAAGTTACTCTCAATTTTTTATTTCCATCCTGTGCTACACTATTGGCCAGGATGCTCTCGGGAGTCTGCAGTTTTGGTTGTTTGTTTTCTCATCAAGATTTATTTTTCTGTCAGTGGACTTCCCATACCCTGCTTCTGATGTTTTGTATTAATTTATTTATGTACTTTACATCCTGATAGCAATTTTTCCTCCCTCTTTTCCTCCCAGTTTCTCCCTCTTATCTCCACTCCCTCCTCATCTTTTCTTCCTCCCCTTCTCCTCACAGAAGGAGAGGAGAACAAGTAGAGGACCTAGGTCCATCCCATTCATGCTCTCTGCTTGGCAACTTAGGCTCTTTGAGGTCACATTAGTTGCTTCTGTATATTTTCTTGTGATTTATTTGACACCTCTGGGTCGATTAATCTTTCCTCCTCGTCTTCCACTGGATTCCCCAAGCTCCACTTAATCTTCGGCTCCTGGTCTTTGTGTCAGTTTCTATCCATTGCTGGGTGAAGCCTCTCTGATGATGGTTATGCTAGGCTGTTCTCTGCAAGTGTAGCCGAATGTCATTAATGGTGTCAGGAGTGGGCATGGACTTCACACTTGGTCCGTTTAATAAGATATATTAATGAGAGTCACAGAAAGAGAAACTCTACTCAAAATCAATGAATAAGGGCATTAATGCAAAAGTGATATTCTCAAAGGAGGTTATAATGAAGGAAGTAGAGAAATAGGAACGGATATGAACACGGACAGGAAAGGACAAGAAAGAATGTGTGACTTGCCTATCCTGGTCACATAGTCAGAACTTAAGGGGTTGCTGATTAAACCCACTTTTTCAATGAAAAAGTTAATATGTTTTTTTTCTTTCTGTTTTTGGTTTTTGTTTTTGCTTTCTTTGTTTGTTTTTAAGATCGGCTCTTTCTTTATGGCCATGGCTGGCTAGAGCTCATTGTGATAGACCAGGGTGACCTTGAACTCACACATATTCTGCTTATCTTTATCTCTTGAATACTTGACTTAAAGTCAGGAGCCACCATACCTGACATGACAATATGTGTTTTTCAGCACACCATGTTTGAGATATTAATAGAACGGTGCTTACTTAGGGCCGAAATAGTGTAAGTCTAGAATTTCTAACACTTTTCTCTCTACCTAAACCTACGCACCAGCTCTAGTGAATTCCCTTAACACATTTGTCTACAGAGAATCTGTACTACTTTCTAACCTTGTTATAAGTAGCACTTTTGAGCAATGTTAAAAAGAAAGGGGTTGCTTAGCTATCTATCATCAGGGTATTGTGATTGTCACTATTAGCAGTCATGATGGTTAAGAAAATCTTTGTATATTGACTCTAAGGAAATTTAAGTATTGTTTTCCCTTCAGAAGCTCAATTTAGATGTCACTTGGACTTTTACTTCCCCCACCCTTTGCCCCTAATTGTAATATCTCTTGCACTTACAATCTCTATTAATATATTTCCAAGTCGGCTGCACACTAGCTCATCTTGAAATTTTTTTTCTGTGGTGAATTCAGGAATTCTACTTTTGATTGCACGTAGGTCCCTAAGGGATAGCACTCAGATGCAGAATAAAGCTATGCCTGTTCCCCGGCTTCTTTTAAGAATAAGAGAGTCACTACAAAGCCTGGATTGTTATTACAGCTGGAAATACTACATAAGGAAGCATGGCTGTATGTGTGATAGAGACAGCATGGTATCGTAAGAAGACAGGAAATTTATAGTTCTGGTTAGTTAAACTAATGCACTAGAATAGGTTAAGACAACAGAGGAATGGAAATTTTTTCTTTTTTTTTATTGGATATATTCTTTATTTACATTTCATTTCCCTTTTTCCTGGTTTCCCCGCCCCCCCCAATGTCCCATATGTCTTTTTACCTCTCCTCCCCCCATCCCCCTATTCACCCCTTCCCACATCCCTGTTTTTGTATTCTCCTACACTGATGCAATGGATCTTTCCAGAACCTGGGTCCACTCTTTCCTTCTTGTCGGACAGCATTTGGTAGGTGAATTGTGTCTTTGGTGTTCCAAGATTCTAGTCCTGGCTGTCCTGGAACTCACTCTGTAGACCAGGCTGGCCTCGAACTCAGAAATCTGCCTGCCTCTGCCTCCCAAGTGCTGGGGTTAAAGGTGTGCACCGCCACTGCCCAGCAAGGAAGAATGGAAATCTTAAGTCTTGTATCCATCCATTCCATGACCTGCCACTCATATCTCTGACTTATATGAACTACAGTACAGAGAGTTTTTAAACAAGGTAACAAGGTAAATGAGAAATAACTCCAGAAGTGTATGTAAATCCAAGATTTTAAATGCACAAGAAAGGGCCACACTTTCACCAACTACGGAATTTAGCACAGTCCATCGTATTACATTAAGTAACCTCATTCTACTAAAAGCACTCAAAGCAATTATTCCTACTTTTGAAGTGTGTTCAGAAAAATGAAGCACTATGTATACAAAGAAAAGTAACTTCGTATATCTTCACATGAGAAAGTCAAAAATGAATTAAACTGCACAACAAATCCATGACGAAAGTCAAATTACAAACTTGTTTTTCTTAACACTTTGACAGTTGTTCTTACCCACTTACTATTATGTAGTAAATAATCCAAAATCATAGCACATTTACTAGTTTTTAATAATAGCACATAATTATTTTTCAGTTATCAAGTATCTGAGAATAGCACCTAAATAGTTGATACACAAAAAAGTAATAAATAAGTTGTAATAAATATGTGTAAATTTGCTATATTTTAAAATTAAAAAGGCAAAATTAGTAGTCAGAAACAGTTTTATCATTTTGTGTATAATTTACTCATTTTCAAGAACAATGACAATTGGTTACTTCATAATATTAACTTATCAAAGTATGCATTGATATAAATTAATACAGAAATATAAATATAACATTATATATCATGAAACAAATGTATATATGATAAATACATATATAACCAGTGACGTTTAAGAACKTAGGAGTTTTAAAATAAAAATCACACACTACAAGTGTATATTAACGAATGCAATAAATCAATATATGAATAAGATCAATGTGGTTATAGTTTCAACACAAAAATTCAAGCAAATAATTGCTTTTATATTGTTAACTAGAAAACAAATACAATCCTCAAACAAAAAATGCAGATATTCATGAGCAATGAAGGCATTTTCACATTCAGTATAAATAGAGAACAGAAAAGCAGCGTATCCAAACTGTACCTATAAAAGACTCTGGTGGAAAATATTTCATTCCTGAGTATTTTATTACATTAAAGCACAGTTTCTCTTTTTTTGAACACTACAAAAAATTTTGCCTAACATTTAAAAGATACACTAACAACCCCACAATAAATTTTAAAAACATATCAAATTCAGTAGTATGAAAAGTCTGAAAAGACTTACTATATGGGATGACTATAATCCATGATGTATTACATATTCAAAATTTTTAAGAATAGATTCCAAATATTCCTCCCAAAATACATACTAAATRTACAAAGTAAAGTTTATCTTATTCTGCTTGATTTAATCATTCCATGCGTGGATATTTTTAAAAACTGTCACATTTCATAGCATAGAAGTATACAAATTATCGGTTAAAAAGGAATCTTGTCATTCACATTTTATGTATCCCCCTCTGAATATTCATGTATCTTTTTTGGCAAATTTCTTTGTGTCCTTTTCCACTGTGTTTTTCAGGAAGTTTCATCTCTTTTCTACACGTACTTAACGTTCTCATCTTGCTTATTTGTCATCTTATCTCTCTCTTGCTCGGGTTTTCAGGTCACAGACTATGGTCACTGCCCATGCCCACCACACTGTATCATGTTTTTTCTAGGTCTAATTTTTTCTGATGTAATTTAGAATGATATGTCCTTGCCAAGTCATTCCAAGGTACTCTTTTTCTCTCAGAACAGTATTTTTAAAAATATGTTTATGGTTTATAAACAGTTTAATACTATATATGTCTCATCTTTCAATTCTGGTCTGATGTTACCCATAATCTGTACTGTTTGATATTCCACTGAAAAGCTTTGCAAAATAAATTTGAATATTGTTTGTCAGAAATACAATAAAATTAAACACTGAATCTCATAAATTTAAAACTCATGAGATATTTCTAAATATTGAAGTCTACTACCATTTTCTATGAAAGTACCATAAAAGTATTTTTAAAAATTAATTGTTTGAAAAACGCATTATTAAATTTTTTTAGATTTTATTATTTTTTATCCTGTTAATAAAAATAACCTTTGAATACTGAGCAGACCATATTGTTACAATTCTATTTGATAGTTTTTTTCCAGCTTAGATTATCTAGGTTACCCATATTTCAATAAAAGCATGTCCCTTTAGAACTTTAAATATTTAAATAAAGAACTGCATATCTGGCAATAGTAATAGATATCAGCTCTGATGTTCAAATCAAAATTTCTGTGCAACTAAGTGCAGGCTCGGTTCTTAAGTATGGTTGCCAATGGTAAATCCCAGTACCACAGATTTGAAGGATATCAGAATAACTGCTGGTATATCTGTTTACTCAGGGTTTTGATGGCACACTACTACTTCTTGTGATTTTGTGGTCCGAAGCTACCACTGCTGCCTTTCTGATCATGTATATTGAATTTGACGTAAAGGAATGGAAACACAGGAAAGTACTGAAGACATCAGTTAGTGCCCAGGAGAAAAATTTTCTTCCATTTTATTTTTGTTTATTTCTATAACCCTTCTAAGAAAATTTCTTGCATCTCAATTTTCTTTCTTTCCATGCCCATTCCTGGATATTGTTTATGTTTTGGTTTACAATTTTTCATTACTTGATTGCACCTTTTGCCCTTACATAGTCATGTGTCATTACTCAGAGGCTGCTTCTGCAAACCATAGTCAAGATCCAGAGATAATCTTTATAGATGGGCGAAGGAAGAGGTAGCCTTTACATTTTCAAAAAGTGTCATGTGCTCAAGGAAATAGCACACGAAACTCTTAAATCTCTTTGTAACAAAATTGATGTATTGGTTTTGTATAAAGACAATATTAGCATGTGGTGATTTGAATGAAATTATAGCAATAGACCCACTGGGGTTTGATTCTCAGTGAGTGGACAGTTTGTAGTGCTATTTGAGCTGTGGGTTTTGAGGTTTCAAAAACCCGCAGCAGAGCTAGTATCATTCTCTGCTCCTGCCCGGACATCAGAAATTAGGTAAGCTCTCAGCTAACGCTCCAGCTCCATGCCTGCCTGTCTACCACCACATGCCCTTCTCCAATGATCAAGCGCGAACTCGCTCAAACTGTGAGCAAGCTACTAATTAAATGCTTCATTCTATAAGTTGTGTTGGTGATGGTGTTTCACCACAGCACGACAATAGTAGCCGAAACTACTAACATGCCTTGAAAATCGACCTGAGATAGAGAAGAGAGCGAGCTATCGTTAATCCCATATCAAAAACTGAACTTCTCTAAGAATGTAGAGAGCTGAGCTCATTAAAGGTGAAGCAGCTGAATTGTATTAGCTGCATGATTTTTGCCCTTTACTACCTAGCACCAGTAATAATTTGAAAAGTAGAGAATTAAGGCTATCTTGAAAATGTAATGGATTGTTTTGGTCATCTGTATATGACTGTATATGCCATCTTATTTTGAAATACAGTTATACGTGTGCTTAATATTGTTCCTTTCTGAGTATATTATATGTCCATAATGATCATAAACAGTCAAGAATGATTCTATTACAAGAACACACTTTAATTCCAAGTGTTCTTTAAAATTCATCATTTTCTATTACTTGAGTAATGGATAACTGCAAGCTATTTTACCAGAATAGATATTTAATTTATTTTTGTTGAACTAACACATTTAGACATCCGCTGACCATATTATGTTGCTGAAACTTAATGTCCTCAACAATAAAARCACACTTAAATAAAACAATATAAGATTAAAAAATAATTTCTTTCTAGGGAAATAGGAGATGTATCTGCAATGAATATCTGAAAAAATGTTAAGGAAAATTTAGTGTCATGTAAATTAAACTAAGTTAGAAGGATTAAGTTTATGTGTGTTTAATGTAATATCTTAGTCTTGGTGAGCATGTTCAGAAAAAAATAAATCTAATGAAAGATATTACAGAGAAAAGAGCAAACATCAGAATCTGTTCATTGATCACACTTTCATTTTAATAATAACATAACCTATAATTAATATGAAATTGTGAGCCAGAACCATAATAATGCATTCCCAATTATGGTATGCAGTAAGTGTGATGAGAGTCATTTTCTCCCTGTGACACACTCACATGGGAACAGCTAACATCCATGAGCAACTTAGCATGTGACCTCAAGCTGCAATCTAGAGGTAGAAGTTCTGTTCATGCGTTGTGTTTGAATTGATTCAGATAGGAAATGATTCACACATGTGCCCTACATGAAGAATGTGTCTTACTAACAGTATATGCTCTTTCTAAATAAAAAAATAATTATTTTTATGTGTCGTGGTTTTGCCTTCATGAATATATGTGTATCACCTGCATGACTGCCCTCCACCCCCAAGGAGAATGTGCCAGATTTCCTATAAATGAAGTTCAAGGTGGTTGTGAGCACAATGTGGATCCCACATCCAGGACATTGGCAAGAGCATCAAGTGCTCTTAATCAAAGAGTCATCTCTGCCACTTCCTCAACTTTTGAGACAGGGTCTCACTATGTAGGCCTTGCTGGCCTAGATATCTTTATGTGTATGATGATGACCTCAAACGTAGAGACACATGTACATCTTCTCCAAAGTGTTGAGCTTCAAGGTAAGTGCCACATATCCAGTCTATATTCTCTTATTCTGGGATTAGGTGGTAATTATCAATGATTTTTATCATTTAATGAAACACACTAAGTGAATTTTCTTTCTTTCTCTATACTAAGGAACAGTATCATTTATCAGGAATTCTAAGAGCCTATGAGTTTATTATTTTTTGGAGTGATTAGATTAACGTCTCCTCTTTAACTGTCCATTATGAACTGGGTGAAAATAATTTACTTCTAACTCTCAGTACAGTTGCTGGGTATAAACTGTTCCTTCTGTGCGGCTCCTGGGGCATGATGAGCACAGAGTGCTTTGGGAACTGGAATGTCAGAAAATCTGATGCACTCACAAAAATGTGTGTCTCTCATTTTGCCATCCCATCTTCTCCCCTTGCGATGCTATCGTTGGCATAAGATAAAATTTTAATGTGGGAAATATATACAAATGGTATGTAAAGACAACTGGTGCATTCCAAGATCTGTAAGCATCTCAGCCAACCTCACAATACTAGCCTGTCTTCTCATACACTTACAGCAAATTGCTCTTTAAGGTAATGGATTTTGGAGTGGTTTATTTGCTGCGCTATGTAATCACACATTAAATTAGTTTTCTCTTTATTGTGAAAAATATCTGACAGAAGCAATGTACACACAGAAGCCATTACTTTGGCTTATAACCCCAAGAAATATGTTTAATTTAGGTGGGAAATGTATGGTGGCAGGAGTAAGAGTCATCTGACCACATGGTTCCCGTAGTAAGAAACAGTGGTGGTGGCTTGGGAACGCTCATTTTTTCCGTTTCAGTCATCTCTGGACAACCCAGGCAACAGAGGGTTATTATATATCAACTTCCATTTTGTAGAATATTTTATATTGAATAAACATGCTTTAATATTCAGAAAGCCATGTTAAGACTCAGAACATTAAAAAATAATTTAAAAAATAAAGAATAGCCAAAAAAGGTCATATATTTCACAAAATTCTTGAAATTGACCAGATGAGCTAGGCCAAGCCCTTCCCAGTATTATTTTAGAAATAAGGACTGCTGACATCCCACCAAGATGACTCAGAAGAGATTCTCTTACCTGTCAATAAGTCTGCAAGTGATAGAGAGAGTTCTAAGATTCTAGCTTTTCTGAGTTGTCACTAATGAGTATGCTTTGGTGATGCAGGCTGCCCTGATGTTACCTCTGCTTCTCCAAACTCCTATAATTAACCCACAAAAGCCCACTGGTTCACTAGTTTGGACTTTATTATTACTTTGGTCTATTATCAAGTTTTCAGTCTGGAATGGGTAATATTTATCCACACATACTTAGAAGAAACAGTGCCAGCCAACAAATGACACCACCACTATTTAATAAGCGTTTTCTCATCTCAATTCACCTAATCTATTAGTAACTCACAGACATACTCACAGATTTGTTTACATGATGACTCTAAATGTTGTCACATTTTCAATCAAGATTTGCCATACACATGTACCTTTGTGGTATCAATATTTATATATTTTCATATGTTAAACTTTCAGCCAATGACAATGTATGCAAAAGTCTGGCCTCTTAGTGGTCAAGAATACAAATCTATTAATGCTACTGTTAGCATTCTAAGACTTTCAATAGAAAATTCATGTCCTCATGTCATGTTATTTCACACAAAAATAATGAGCATCCAAGAATGAGCAGGTGTACCTAGCAGACACAGAATTCATCAGGGCATTTTGACATTGTATGTTTCCAGAAGAAAATGTCCGTGGTTAATCTATTAAAATGTTTATGAAATTCCTTTTAGTAACCCAAGAGGATTCACACACACACACACACACACACACACACACACACACACACACACACGCGCACAACCTGATACCTCATACATATAAAAAGATTTGAAAATGCCCTTTATCTCCAATAAAAGTCGCAATGTTAAGGTGTTTGAGAAGTTGATTTCTCATTAATCACAATCATCTGCAGTGGTAGCAAGCAGTGATAGTTTCACATTCATCCACAGCTATAAAACGCATTCTCCATGAGCCTTGCTATTTTGTATTTCATTAAAAATCAAAATCAAATTACACCCCCTTCTGCTAGATTATCTGAAAAGACTCAGTTCAGAAAATATTTTGTTGCTTGGGTTGAGTCTAGAGATTAGAAGAAGGCCATTCAACAAATGTTAAGTGGTAGTGTGTTTATGATCTTCTCTCCTCCCTGATCGTCCCCATCTGCCCTTGTACTGGTCGGTTTAACTTTATAGACTATCCTGAAAACTAATGATTCCTAAAGGTTAAGGTTTTTCAATGAATATAAAGTAATGAATATTAGTTTTCTCCTTTATAGTTTCACGGTGTATAATATATTCCAGTTAAGCATTTTCCCCTACTAACTAACAAGGAAGGTTAAAGAATGTCTATATCTTGTCAAAGCCTTGTCAATAAAATCATAATGAATAATCAAGACAAATCTAAGGTTAAAATATAGTGATAATGGCACCATAAGGGCACTTTCTGTTGAAGCTATATATGAAGTATCAGAAGTAGACTTATGAAGGATCACAGTTGTGGGATGGTGTCAAATAAACTCTTCTATCATTCCTAGCACAAGATTGGTTACTGGGCATGCATTAAGCATCTGTTAACTAAGTTGCCTTTTTAATTCGATAGTTTTAATGAACATGGTCATCACATTAAAATGGATTTGGAGCATCAATATTTGCAAAGTAAACAACTATTATGGATGTTCTCCTTTTGTTGACTCTTTAGATCTGTGTATGGTACTAGCAGGATGATTTCACTTGACCTGGATTAAGGAAAGTTAATTATGCCTAAGTATTTTGAAATGATGATGAAAAAAATGGAGAATTAATAATGGCATATAATATGGTCCTTGAATTGCCCAAATCCTCTTTGTATATGATAATATATTGAAAAGCTAGGTGAATTTCTATTAATTACTTTAGATACCTAAATCTGTGAATATTTTATACTGATGAAAATTTAATTATTAAACTATGTATTTCAGATTTTAGTTCTCAATGAAGCTATTATGAGAACTTGATTAAAAAGTTTAATATCTCAAAATGGCTAGGTATCTTCAAATAAATCTCACATTCCATATCCCCACGTTAGAATTAATGTAAAGGAAGAAGAGTTGAAATTAAACGTGAGTTTTGTTGATTCTAGGTTATATGAACTAAAGCAAGCCATTTAACTTCTCTTGTAGTTGTATTTGCTGTTTGGGAATTCAGAAGATACAAGTTTCATACATTTTCTTAGAAAATAATGAAAAGTTCATCTACATTCCTTTCAAACTCCCCAATTCCTATTACTGTTTGATAAGGGGCAACTTGTTATTGCTTTGTGTTAGGAGCATGTGGGCTTATTCTCACAGCACAATACATCAAGCTCAGGTGGAGATCTTCAGTGTATTATTTAAAGCTAAGCCTTGATAAATAAGTTTCTTCTGAAGATCCAGTTATTCCAAACTTTTCTGTGTCTCTTTACAAGGAAATTTAGCTCCTATATCAAATATAGGAGACATAATGTACCTGCCTCAGTAACAATAACAGGACTGTTATAAGTTTAAAGAAGCATAGTAAGACATTAAGATTTGGCATGGAAAACATTTGCTTCAGACCACAGTTGATGTTAGAAATAATAACACAGACTCAAACTGGGACGTCTAGTACATTTGAAAACTAATAAGAATGTCAGCTTGCTCCTTAGTCTGCCTACTGTCTATGTCCTATTGACAGATATGTATTCTCTCTGACACTGTTACCACAATTTAAACAACCCCTCAAGTAAAAGATTGAAGCTCCAATCCCTATTTTCTTTGAAATCATGTCTATTCTTTTTTCTCATACTGCTTGATTTTTAGAAAACATTGCTCATTGGACTTTGAAGAACATACGTCTCTTGTGTTCATCTCAACTTTGCATATCTTATTCTTATATGCCCTATGTTTTATTAAGATGGGTGCTTGACATTTTGACCTTGGCATTAGTTATATGATGGTCATATTTTAAATCATCTGTTCTTAGAATCCTAGTCTCCCATTATGGTTGAAGAAAATACTTTTCCTTCATAAGATATACTATGAATATGGCCATCATGAAGGCTTAGTGGAAAAGGTGTTTGCTACCAAGCCTGATGTCTTGGGTTAAATTCCTGTGAGGTATAGGCTGAAGGAGAAAATTGACTTTTACAAGTTGACCTTAAATTTCTACAAGTGTGCCATAGCATGAGTGTCTTGTACACACTCCTGATGATCCAAAAATAAGTAAACAATAAAATGTTTTTAAAAAACAAAGTTTCAAAAATTTAAGGCAGACCATAAAAATACAGAGCTGCTAGTTATTGAAATTAAAATCGGGTTTTCTCTTCCAGATAAATGTATATTCCTATGACTAAAAAATGTACAAAAAATTGGACAGGATATATAATAATATACATATGCATATGTTAAATGATTATATAATATAGGTTTAAGTAAGTGATCAAGTATATAAATATGGAACATTTTAAATCGATATCTTGTTTTAAAATTTCAAAGCAAATATGCTTTTTCAATTAATACAGAAACAAATAAAACAATATAATGATCAAGTAAACAAAGATGTGGCTCCTTGTGAAACTCAATGTGATGGGTAAACCCTTATCTAAACTAACCAAAAGGCAGAAAGAGACTCAGAAATGAAAGAGAGAACATTAAAGTTGACTCACAAAACCTCCAGAGAATGATAAGGACATACTTTAAAAACGCGTACTGCCTCTTATTGGAACATGTAGAAGAAATGGATAATTTCCTCAGTAAGTATTACCAATGAAATTTAAATCAAGATCATATAGACCAGTGATGTAGAAGCAGTTACTAAAAGACTATCAACCAAAAAGAGTCCAATGCCAGATAGTTTAAATGAAATATTCTAACAGTGCAAGTTGTGGGGTGGGGAGGGCTTTCTCCGAGTTTTTGTCCTGCCCATAGGACACTTTTCCTCTTTCTGAGTTGCCTTGCCCAGCTTTGATTTGAAAATGTTCCCTAGTCTAAGAATTTTAAATGAATCACAAACCCAAACTTTTTTTTACTTATTTTGTTATTGGATATATTCTTTATTTATATTTCATTTCCCTTTTGGTGGTTTCCCCGCCCCCCAAATGTCCCATATGTCTTTTTCCCTCCCCCTGTTCCCCTATTCACCCCTTCCCACTTCCCTGTTTTGGTATTCCCCTACACTGCTGCATTGGGCCTTTCCAGAGCCTGGGTCTACTCTTTCCTTCTTGT
>BDUI01000053.1:110049-125109 GCA_002335545.1 Apodemus speciosus | reverse complement strand
CCCAAGACACAATTCACATATCAAATGATGCCCAAGAAGAAGGAAGGAGTGGCCCCTAGTCCTGGAAAGGCTCAGTGCAGCAGTGTAGGGGAATACCAGGACAGGGAAGTGGGAAGGGATGGATTGGGAAACAGAGGAAGGGAAGAGGGTTTATGGGACTTTCAGGTAGGGGAGATCCAGGAAAGGGAAAATCACTTGAAATGTAAATAAAGAATATATCGAATAAAAAATGCAAAAAATAATAATAAAAAATAAAAAAATAAAAACTCCCTTGACAAGAAAAAAAGGAAAGCAAACGTCTTTTTTGCACCATGAAGTCTGATCATTAACGCATTTCCTACTAAGTTTCTCTTTAACAGTGTTAGGCTACTCTGTTGTCTTCACTTGCCTTGTGTGAAATTCAAACAAGCACACAAAAGTTCTCTATCATCTTTAAATTCAACTTCACTCAAGCTATCAGGACACATTCACTTTGACGCCAGATCACTGTTGTCCTATGCACCAACTCTTCTGATCCCAGCACAAACAGTTCCAAGTGCCTAAGATTCACATGATCTGATTTCTCCTAAAGACATCCCCACTCCCACTGCTAATTTTTGTATACGTATCTTTTCCAACACTTTCAGTAGAAATACTCTGCAAAATCAAATACAGTGACAATTTATTTTAGCTCATACATTAATGGCATATTCTATCATGGAGAAGAAGTCAAGGCAGAAAGACAGATGAGACTTTGTATGTATATTCCTGCTCCATTCTGTCCTTCTACATATGTAGTCCAAGATCCAAGACAGTAAATTATGTGAGTTACTGCAGGTGGCTTTTCCTACAATATAGAAAATAGAATTTTAAGGCATGTCCAGAAACCCTTCTTCTAGGCGATTCTAGAGTTCCTCAAGTTGACAATTAACTACCTATCACAGAGCTTAGTATCACTATTAAGTTTAATGTGAATGTGAACTTCTATTTCCTTGTGTGAAGTGGGCTTTACATCCTATCAGGAAGATACTGCTTTCCCCCAAAACATTTATGCCATTGTTGCACACACACAGGCATACCTTGCCATGCAAGATGTTACTATATACCAGAAGATCCAATGACCAATAAGTTTGTTGACTTTTTCTCCCATAGCAGCCTGCGTAGCATTTTCTGTGAAATGCTAGCCAGCAGGGAGGAAGTCGTGAGACTCCACAATTCCTGTAATGAAAGCATTGTCTAATTAATAGGATCTTGCCATAAATTTCTGTTGGGGAGCCAAGAGACATGATAATAGTCTATATTATTTTAGGGTGCTCTGAGACACCTATGACAAATGGCTCAAGGGGAAAATTCTTTATCTCATATTTGATTATTTGTTAGTAGCCTATGACTTCATAGAACAGTATTGCTCATGTGTAGGATAACTCTAATTAAACTCCTTCCTATGAATACATACTGAATTTGTAAAATTGTGGATGAAAATAAAGCCTGCATAAGAACACATCAGTAAAACTTAATTGAGAATTTCTATTATTAAAATATGTATTAAGTTGTAAAACCTAAAATATCTTGCGATTTAAGTAAATATTAAATAAACATTTTGTGAAATATCTTCCTGCCTTGGTTGGAACAGCACAGCACAGAGTCACCACACTCTGTTCTGTCAAGAGTGTAGAACTTATTGATTTCTGTTACAATCTTGTGTAGATATTTCTGGCAAAAAAAGCAAATCCTATTAAGCAAACTACTGGAAACTTTGTATTTTCCTTTATACAGCTAATGTGTAGTTGTCCTCTCATTTCCCTCGGAGTTTATAACATCCACATATGAGTCAGCTTTTCCCATGACCTCACTCTGAGAGATGAATTACATTCTTTGAACAAACCAAGAGATGGTTTTCACTAGATACTGGCTTTGTTTCAAACCTCAGGCCATGCACTACTTCATTATCATTTGTTCCTCTCTCTTTCTTCATTCTGTCTCTGCACATTCCACTTCGTTCAAGCCTACCAGAACCATGACATTTTATTCATCTTCATTCCCTGAATTATTAAATTGGTGTGTGTGTATTCTCCTCCATATATATACTCCATATATATATATATATATATATATATATGGAAATATACCATCTATTGTTCATTATATTACAAGCTCATGAGTTACTCACATTTATATTTTTTTTACATATAATACGTCTTCTTATGTCATGAGCTTAAATGATATTTTTAACTTAAACCTTACTCATTCATAATTTTGGATTCTTGCTTATAAATGAAAACTTTTCCTTATTCACTATATCTGCATCAATTCAGCCATTAAAAATGATTACTTCATGAAATTCTCAGGCAAATGGAAGGAAAATAACTAGAAAATAACATCCTGAATGAGGTAACCCAGTCACAAAAGAACACACATGGTATGCACTCACTGATAAGTGAATATTAACCCCAAAACTTGGAATACCCAGGATACAATTCACAGACGATATGAAACTCAAGAAGAAAGAAGATCTTAGAAGGAGGAACAAAATGCTCAAGGAGGTAGAGCATGAGAAGGGCTTGAGAGGAAGAAAGGAGGGGTAAGGGGAAAAAGTGGGGGGTCAGATATTCAAGGAGATGGGGATGATATACAGAGGATCAGCAATTTGAACAGAGATGTATAGCAAAGGGGGAAGGGGAACTCAGGAAAAGCACTAGAAAGTCCTAGGTGCCAGGAAAGCAAGAGGCTCCCAGGACCCAACAGGGATGAGGTTAACTGAAATGCCCAACAAATGAGAGGGGTTACCTGTAGAGACCATATCCAGAGGTTACACAAAGGCCCAGATTAGGAGATGGGGCCACCTACTCATCTCCAAATTTTTAACCCAGAATTGCTCCTGTCTAAAATATGGAGACAAAGTATGGAGCAGAGCTCCACCCATCCATCCCATATACAGACACAAAACCCAGTCAATATTGTGGATGCCAAGAAGTGTATGCTGAGAGGAGCCTGATATAGCTGTCTCCTGAGATGCTCTGCTAGAACCTGACAAATACAGAGGCAAGTGCTTGGAGCCAACCATTGGACTGAGCAAGGGGTTCCTAATGGAGGAGATAGAGAAAGGACTGAAGGATCTGATGGGGTTTACAACCCCATAGGAAGAAAAACATTATCAACCAACCAGAACCCCACATGACCCAAGCTGCATATGTAGCCGAGGATGGTCTTGTAGGGCATCAATAGGAAGAGAGGTCCTTGGTCCTATGAAGGCTCAATGCCCCAGTGTAGGGAGGTAGGAGTGGGTGGGTAGGTAGAGGAGGACCCTCATAGAAGCAGGGGAGGGCAGATGGGATAGAACGTTTCCATAGGGGAAACCAGGAAAGGGGATAGCATTTAAAATGTAAATAAATAAAGTATCGAAGAAAAAGAGAAAAGGATAATCCTCAATTTCTTAGTTTTCTATCACTCCTTAAGAAATAGTATTAGACTATATTTTATTTGTTCTCATTATTGTAAACCATTGCATGAATGTATTAACAATTAGTTTTGTTACATGAGTGTGACATATTATATTAAAGTTTTATTTGTCAATAATGGATAAATTATACTTAATTTTAAATTTTAGTTCATACTTTGAGACAAAAGAAAAGTTATACATTCTACAATTATAGAAGGAAAATGTCCACTATTTATAAACACAATGAAAGAAGCATTTTCCACAGTAATAAACACTAAGCACTGACACGTTCAATGTACAATTTTCTAGTTACTCAAGCACGTAAAATAAATAAACCCTGAATTTGACATTCTTGAGACTTTACAAAACTCTAGAAGATAATGATTTATTTTAAAAGTCATTTAATAAGCATCTAGCCACATTTCTTTTATAAAATAAGCTTTTTGCAATTAAGCTAGAGAACTGAAAATAGTTTATATTTTATTTGGTGTGATAACCTCATATGTCAAAGTTATGGCATACAATTTCAGCTAACACAAAAGAAATAGAAAGTAGCCTGCGGGAAACTTTTCTGATATACAATTTTATGATTATAATAAATATTTCTTTATTAAAATCTAGTGTTGTCTGTTTATTGAAAGTCCAATAGCTAATGACTGGACACTGAAAAATCTGCTGCATCTGCTCAGTTGGCTAGCTACAGAATTTGCCCTTAGTGAATTGTGACCATATATACAGAATTTTTAAAAACTCAAAGGAAGCATTAATTAAAAGAAAACAATTATTTTGTCCTGCAATGCAATTTTTGTATTTTGGTTAAATGATGTCATCTTAACTGACTATATTGCATTATTGCCTATTGAATTTTTCTTTCTTTCTTAATTTCTTTCTTTCTTTCTTTCTTTCTTTCTTTCTTTCTTTCTTTCTTTCTTTCTTTCTTTCTTTCTTTCTCTTTTTCTTTCTTATTTTTTTCAACTCCAGGTTTTATTCCCCCTTTTTTTCTTCCTTCCGACTGTTCCATATCCCATACCTCCTCCCAACCCACTGTCTCTATGAGGATGTCACTTACCCACCCCATCTCACCAGACCTCTAAATACCCTGGGGCCTCCAGTCTGTTGAGAGTTAGGTGCATCATCTCTGATTGAACACAACAGACCTGGCAGTCTTCTGCTGTATGTGTTTATGTTCTCATATCAGCTGGTGTATGCTGCCTGGTTGATGGTCCAGTGTCTGAGAGATCTCTAGGGTCCAGGTTAATTGACAATGCAGGTCCTTCTACAGGGTTGTCCTCCTCCTCAGCTTCTTCCAGTTTTTCACTAATTCAACCACATTGAATGCCCACTGGTTGGGTGCAATTATCCATATCTGACTCTATCAGGTGCTTGTTGAATCTTTCATAGGTCAGTCATTATAGATCCTTTTTTGTGAGCACTCCATAGCCTCAGTAATATTTTCAGGCCTTAGGCCCTCCTTTTGAGCTGGATCCCACTTTGGGCCTGTCTCTGGATCTTCTTTTCCTCAGGCTCCTCTCCATTTCCATCTCTGCAGTTCTTTCAGATAGGAACAATTATGGGTCAGAGGTTTTGACTGTGGGATAACAACCCCATCCCTAGACCAATAACAAATATTTTGATAAACAAAGCCTATAAATATAAATAGAAGTTTTAACTTCAACATTAGAGTTTTCTTTGTCTAGGTTATCAAGATTGTTATTGTGCAGGGAGAGGTGAGTATTCTTTCCACAGGACCATATACTCTTGGTTTCTGAATTATAGCAGTAATGGTGATAATATAAAGAATACCCCAACAATGGATCATAAATGTACTGGAGCTGCCTCATGGATTGTCATTCAAAATCTAGCTAAACAATTTTCAGAGACATTTTAAATCAAATGTAGAATTATTTAAAAGTTAGCATTAAAATAAATTATATTAAGATGATGAGAGTGATTCCTCATATCTCAACACTTTGTGATTTTTGTCTCTGTATTTAACCATAATCTCTATGCTCAAAATTGCTATAATATGTGTATAGTATAAATCTTATGCATTTATTCTGCATAGTAGTTGGATGTCTATTATATAGCTTTCTAACAATGGTGTCATAAGGTCATCCATACTGGGAATATTTATCTCATATAATTTGACAAGTGTTATAATCCAGGATTTAGTAGCAATAATTTGTTTTTATCTTCTGATCACTAGCTGTTAGGCATCACTGCCTCATTAGACCAAGGGAGTCTACTGAGCCATTCTTAAAACACTGAAGCAAAACAAGATGTAGTACATTGATTTTTATAACCACTAATTAATAATAAATCTCAGCTCTTTTTTAAAGAAATCAAGAGCTTTCTTTTTATAGAAGATTTGGGCAGTGGTTTAATTCCTAATATTAAGCACTATTACGCAGCAATAGCAAGTTGTCTAACAGAGTGCCACACTGAAAGTATGCAAGTTTTCGTGAAGAAAGTAGGAATATGCAATGATTATGTTTTTGTCAACTCGGCACAAGCTAGGGTTGTCTGAGAAGACAGTATGGGCAAGTCAGTGGGACATTTTCTTGATTAGTATTTGATGCAGAGAGAGCCCAGCTCACTGTATGAGAGGTACAAACCTTGGCCAGCAGACCAATAATGGGTGTCTAAGCAAGTTACCTGAGCAAGCCAGGAAGGGCAAGTCAGTAGGAAGGGTCCTCCATGGTCTCTCACATGGAAAGTCTGACTTAAGATAAACTGGTATATGAGTCCAAAACATTGCTTCCTTCAAAAGAATAATGGCAAAACACTTAGAAATTTTTGATAATGATGATGAGGAAGAGTGATAAGCTCCATTCACTGATAACATGTGGACATCTGACATCAATTTTCTTATAACAAAATAAATATCAAAGGAAAATTTAACAATTAATGACCTTAGAGCCTGAGCCATTGGAATTCTTTATAGGAAATTTCCCCCTGTGCCAATGAGTTCAAGGCTCCTTCCCACTTTCTCTTCTATTAGATACAATGTATCTGGTTTTATGTTGAGGTCCTTAATCTGCTTGGACTTGACTTTGTGGAAGGTGACAAATATGGATCTATTTCCATTTTTGTACATACAGACTGCCAGTTAGAACAACATCATTTATTGAAGATGGTATTTTATCATTGTATATTTGTGGCTTCTTGATCAAAGATCAAGTGTCCAGAGGTGCACGGGTTTATTTCTGGGTCTTTAATTGTATTCCTTTGATTGACTTGTCTCTCTATGTTCCAATACCAGGTGGTTTTTATCAATATTTTCTATAATACAGCTTGAGGTCAGGGATGGTGATTTCCCCAAAAGGCCCCACAATGCCTGAGGGACATGTGCTCCATTATGTTCATAGTGGCCTTATTTGTAATAGCTAGAAGCTGGGAACCACCCAAATGTCCCACAATAATGGATACAGAAATGTGGTACATTTACACAACTGAATACTACCCAGCTACTAAGAATTAGGGCATCATGAGTTTTTCAGGCAAATGGACAGAATTAGAAAATATCATCCTGAGTGAAGTAAACCAGACCCAAAATGACATACATGGTACGTACCTATTAATAAGTAGATATTAGTCCCCCACTTACAAAGTACCTAGGATACACTCCACAGAATTTAAGAACATTAACAATCAGAAAGGCTACATGAGGATGCTTTAATTCCACTTAGTAGGGGGAAGAAATTAATCATGGGAGGCAAAGGGAGGGATTTGGTCTGGAGTAAAGAGAGTGAGGAGAAAAGGAGAGCTGAATCAGGTATGGGGAGGGGACAAGAGAGAAGACAGAGGGCAGGAGAATGAATGGAAATATGCAACCTCAGAATATGGGAGATAGGGAAATTGTCTAGATAGAGACCTGGGAGGTGGGAGGCTCTCAGGACTCAATGGCAATGACTTTAGATGAAATGCCCAACAGAGGGAAAGGGGAACTCTAAGAATCCACCTCCAGTGGATAGACTGGGTATTAAATGGAAGAATGGGGTTGCCCTTGCCCAGTCAAAATTTCTGACCTAGAAGTTTTCCTGACTAAAAGAACTGCAGCGACAAAAATGGAAAAGAAGATGAGGGAAAGATGGTTCAGTGAGCAGCTCAACTGGAGAGCTTTCTCTTGGGGAGACAACAAGGCGTGACACTATTACTGATGCTATGATGTGCTTATAGCCTAGCATGGCTGCCCTCTGAGAGACCAAATTCGCAGCTGAATGAGACAGATGTAGATACTTACACACAATTAATGGGTTGAAGTTGGAAACCCCTATGGCTGAATTAGGGGAAGGATGGAAGAAACTGAGGAGGAGAGTGACCCCCATAAGAAGATCAACAGTCTCAAATAACCCAGGGAGCTGCCAGAGACTGAGCCAACCACCAGACAGCATACATGAGCTGGCCAGAGACCCCCACCCTCCCACTCCTCCACGTCCACTCCCCCGCAACACATATACGGTAGAGGACTGCCTGGACTGGCTTCAGTGGGAGAAGATCTTGCCTAATACTGGAGAGACTTGAGGCCCAAGGAAGGGGAGAGGTCTGGTGGTGAGAGAGCATCCTCTTGGAGACCGGAGGTAGGAGGATTGGGATGAGGAACTATGAGAGGGTAGCCAAGAAAGAGGTGAGGGCAACGCTGGATTTTAAGTAAGTAAAAAAATAAATAAATCTAAAATAATAATAGAGAGAGAATGAGAGGGGGGAGGGAGAGAGAGGGAGAGAGAGAGGAGGAAAAGGAAGGAAGGAAGGAAGAAACATGCATTGTCTCTCATAAGGACTCACTAGCAAGGGGTTGCTAAGGAGTTAATGTCACTGATATTGCAGAAAAGTGAATTAGAATGATAGGGAAAATACAAATGTTAAATTACTTCCTAAAAGCAATTTGTAATCCAACTTCTGATAACTCTTTCTAACCTGGGTTTGAATTCTTTAATGAAGGAATCATTTTCTTTAATTTCTTTTGTTTTTAATTTAAATTAAGAACTTAAGCTCAAACATAAAAGCCCTGAAAACTGGAGCCAATAACGCCAGTGATTGAGGAAAGACACATCAGTCCCATGTGTCTGCTGGTAAATCATGCCAATATGGCAAGTTCCAGGTCTGAAGAAAGACTCAAAAATAAGATGAAGAGCAATCGAAGATAGTCAAAGCTAATATCATGCCTTTATATGCCATACACAGGTGAGAACATGTACAAACACATACACTCAAGCACACACACACACACACACACACACACAAAGTGTTCATGTAAATGTATGTGCATGTATGGAAAAACACAGTGAAACCCATTCATTTGTATAATTATACAACAATAATGGTAAAATTATAACAATAAAACTGAAATAATATTCATTTCATATTAGCACATGTAAAATCACTATATGGGATTAATTGGAAAATATAAAAAGAGGTAAAGTATAAATTTTAAAATTCAGTTGAGGACAAAGTACTGATGACACTGCTTACTGTTTCTTTCTAGGATTCTCATGTTGATCTCCAAAGTTTAACTTCATAAAAGCCTCTCCAATGTCTTGTCAGTTTGTTACAGCTGTTAGATGTGGCAACAGTGTCCATTCCCTTTCTCACAGACAAGACTTCTGTGTCATGTCAGTGTCCACAGGAAATATCAGCATTATTTGTTGGTGACAGAGAATTGATGAGCCAAGGGTGTCTATAGGACACTTGAAAATTGTAAAAATATATGGTATTAGGCTGAATCCTAACAAATGTTACTTTATTTTTATCTAAGTCTACTATTTAAAATATAAGATATGATACAATACAAGAATTGCTTCTTTTTAATGCTTTTTTTCTAATTGGTAACATATGAAACTAGGCATTTAGAAACTCCAAATCGATACAAACATTTAGTGAATCAGTCTTACTGGGATGGATGGTAAGGAAGCAGCAAATGGCTTTTTCTGTACATAAGAAAATAGTTTATGATAGAGAAATTTTATCCATAGAGAGAACTGCGTCAAACTATCATTCTGACAGGGAAACTCAGTAATAAATGGCAACCACAACAGACATTGGATCCTTCATGAAATCAAGGCAAATAAAATTTAACTCGCATCCTTCCTGTACCAGAATTTCTGGGGATAACTTATCTTAAGGGAGTTTGTATTTTCGAATGAAAAGCAAACATTTTATTGTGTTAAAGTGCATTTCTTTCAAGTAGGAATATGATAGCTTTCTGTGTTTCATTAGTTATAGTTAGTTTGAATTTAAGAACATCATTGGCTATCTACTTTATTCCAATGAGATATTTCTTTGAGTATACTAAAATACTAGGACCTAGAAGAACCAGAACATCTTCTTGCATTAAATGACACTATTATAAACAACATAAGAAACAAAGTGAAAGAAGAGGAACATTCTCCACAATACTTATAATAAATTTAGAATCCAGTGTGCCATAAACATGACTCATATTTTCTACAAATAGATCTCTTCATTTTTCAAGAAATGAAGTTATTGATTTCAAGTCTATTACTAAAATGGTAACATGGTCAAAAATACTAATAATATTCTCTACCATAAAATCTCAAAATACTCACAGATTTTTCAGGAGGCTTGTCTTTCAATGCTGTGGCATTTTAATTTAGATATATGTAGAAACTCCAAAGATTCAGGATAACATGAATAAAATTTCAATGAAGAGTTTCTCAATGAATTTAAAAATTATGAAAATGGAGTTTGAATTTTCTATGTAAGTTTGCCATCTGTGATTAAGAAAACAAATTCTGCTTATGAGATTTTTCTGTAATAAATAATCAAATAATGAAAAAAAGATCAAATTTAAATACATACACAAAAAATTTGAATATGAAAGAACCTTTGACATACCAGTAGCTAGTTATATTTCATTGAACTTCCAATTATTTCAGCAAATTTTGTGATATGTTACAAAGAAATAACTCTGGACATAAGAAGTAGATGTTAAATTGTAAATTATGAAATCACAGCACAAAGAAATGATTGTGGTACTATAACTACCAAAAGTAAACTAAAAATTCAGAGATCGACCATAGAGTTTTTCTTCATAGTTGCAACTTTTCTTACGGAACCATCCAGAAACTCCAAGGTGAGCATGTGGCATCAACCTCATCCCACATTAGCCTGTATTAACTCCCTTGCACGGTACACATATTGAAGCAAACTGATGTTTTCAATACTAACTCTAAATTCTCAAACTTACACACACACACACACACACACACACACACACACACACACACACACACACACATATTCGTTTTTATTGGTTCTTTGTGAATTTTACATTGTGTACCTTAATCCTACTCCTTTCCCCCTCCCCCTTATATCTACCCCTCCACCCATGCAACCTCCCCTTACAAAAGAGAAAAAAAAAAGCTCTTTGTGGAAGCTGTAGTGTGGCAGAGTGTCTGTCCCACAGTACATCATTTTTACCACAATTCTTTGATTGCAAATGTTCACTGCAATGAGTCACTGGTTTTGTATGAGACTTCTGCGGCTCTATAGATACTGCAACCTCACTGAGTGACTCCTCTAGGATATTCTTTTGTTGCTCTGCGTATTGGAGATCTGTAAGGGGTGCATCTGGGGCTGCTAGCGCTTAAATGCTAATTAAACCATGCTTCCCAATTTAAAACTATTGGTTAAATAGAATGGGTGACAGCCCATTGCAGGGGTGGGGAAGGAGAAAGGTACATTTTGAGTTACATGACTGGGAGTGGGTGGCATGTGGACACCATGGGGAGAAGGGGAGGAGAAAGATGTCGAGGAGGAGACAGGACAACAGGACATCTTCATGACTTGTGATGAACCAGCAACAGGTGCCGGAGTGAAAGCCTCCCCAGGACACCAGACTGCTGGAGCAGAAATAACCCAGAGAATTTCAAATAGCAAGCATTTGAGAAGAATAATTGAGCCAGTAGCTAGACTAGCACTTAGAGATTTAGATTAGGGCTAGAACCCCAGTTATTGCACAGAAMCTAATAAATAAATATTAGTTTGATTCTCATCTGTTTAAAGTTAGATGGAGATAACTTGAATAAAGATTATTTTACAGAGATCCCGTAGTTTTATATATCTGTAGGACTTTCCCCTTCATCTACTACAGCAGTTCATCTATGGGTAGGTGGTAGGGTGGGTCAATTTAAAGTCCTGGATCGGGGCCTAAAAGGTCTATGAGCTGGTCACCCCACTGGAAAATCTGCTTTCAAGTAGCAAAAGCAGCCCCTGCTCCCTATCTGAAACCAGGACTGTTAATGTGTCTCCTATTCACCTCATGCCTTTGTCATCTCAGGGGCTCACTGCTGAATAAGCTCACCCTTTCTAGCTCTTTCTGAACTCTAGCTACCTTATTCAACTCAGCTGTTCCGGGCTCAAACTCCTCTTCAAGCTGACTGATGAATCTGCCTCTATCAGCTTTGCCTGAATTGCTCTGCTTGGTCTTAAACTGATTCTGACAATTGATTCTAATCTTCTGGTTCCTTCTGATTCCCTGCACTGAACTGCAGGAACTCAATGAAAAAAACTCAGCTACACTGAGCTGCACTCACTGCACTGACTCCCAACGGAACTGATGGACTCACTTTCACTTGCCCTGAGCTGCTCTTAAATAGCTTTTCTCCTGAGAGTTGGATGTATCCTGTCTTTACTCATTCTTTCAAATCTTTTTCTTATTCATCATTTTGTCTGAGCCTCAATTAGAGGTCATCATTTGGGATTAAAGGTGTGTATTTAAGGGATGGCTGAATTCCAACTAGATTACATAGACTTACATAGAGAGTCTTTGGATGTCAAACCAGCAGCCAGGTTGCTGGATTAAAATATCTACATTATGCAGCAAAATGATTCTAAGCAAAGAATGTCAAGATGTTATTTTCCAGGAATATTGCCTATAAGACATTAACCAAGGCAGGAGAAATTGGCCCTATTTAAGCACCCGAAAAAAAGCAAACATTAGTATGGCAAATCTCCTAAAATTATAAATACAATAATCCAAACTGGAACTGGGTTTTATCCCACTCTCTCTCAGGATAGCTCACAATGATAATCTATGCAGTATTTTTCCCTCAACAAATTGATTGATTTTGAAAGAAGCTCTTTACGACTTCCTATCTGGAGATTCTATTTAACAAAACACCTGTTATCAATATGGATGTGCAAAGTCTTTTTTGTTCAATAAAATATTAGAAATTGTTTCATGCCAAGAACCGTGTGTTTTAGAGCAAGAGGGAAAGTTATAAAAATCTTTACATTCTTAAACTCAGAAATTTATATTCATCTATTTTTCTAAATAATCTATGAGATATAAGATCAGTATTCTCCTTGGATTGCACAGATCTTATTTCATGAACTTTTACAAAGTATTGTATCTTAGTTATGACTTTGGAAGCAACACAGTGGGATTGCCCTCATATTTGCCCATGCAAGACTATGAACATCTAGAATTGCCAGAGCTGTTTACCTTTAGAACTCCATCAAATATTCTGCTTAGGATGACTATTATTTTCACCCTTTACCCTTTCAAAATAGTTTGGTATATTTTATGTATTTTATGGCCTGGAGGAAAGATTAGCTTCACATAAGTTTTAGACAGACTTCTTAGTGAAACATCTGTCATAGAAGTCCCAGAACTGGCTGATTCTGAATCTCTTTATTCTCTGAAATCCGACAGAACTCAAGTTCAAATAAATGAGAATACAGGCACCGTTTGCTTTATAGGGAATAACTCAGAAGCTGACCTCTGTCTAGAGCATCTATGATAACTATGAACAATGAAGTATAAAATAGACACTAGGGCATTTCACTCTCTAGAGTTCAGTTAAGTATACCAAATCAACTTATAAGTGAATTTCTTTTAGACACATTAAAGTACAATTTATTCAATGTACAGCCAGTGTCTAGTATACACAAGAACTCTGTTCACAGACTGGGAAAAAAAGAAAAAATCCTGGCCTTGAAAACGCATGGTAGTTTGTACGATCAGGAAAAAAATTAGCTTCGATCTTGGCTCCTGTGACCAAGCAGCCAGCTCAGCGAGGTACTCAGGGAATAACAGAGAAAGATCGCTCAGGACACCGTTCGCCTGGGTTCCTTCAGCACGTAGGAGCTGGGCAGTTCTACAGCTATCTGGGCAAGTATCCTGTAAGGGAGCATTTGACCTGCAGGGAGTCCTGCTCTCAGAGACCTGTGCCACATCTGACATGGGGAAAATCCCACTTCCTGATACTCTCTGGAGAACTGGCAGGAGCAGGTTATTTGACCTGTGCCCCTTCTGACACGGGGAAGAGCCTACATCCTGATACTCTCTAGAGAACGGGCAGGAGCACGGCATTCAAGAACTAGTAGGAGCAGATCAGTCGAGAACTGGCACCAGTAGGTGCATTCAAACTGGTAGAAATGGGGCATTCGAGAAGCAGAATCAGCAGAGCATTTGAAATCTGGCAGCAGCAGAACATTTGAGAAAGAGCAACCTGCAGGGCATTCGACCCTTGCCAAGTCTGCCACAGGAAAGACCCCATCACCTGATACTTCCTGGAGAACCAGCTGTTTGCAGGGTATTGGAGAGAAAAGGAATTCCAGGAGTACAGAAACACAGGCCAGCAGGACAGAAAGAGAAAGTAAGATCAGCTAACACCGGAGATAATAAGATGGCCAAAGGCAAACTCAAAATCATTACCAACAGTAACCAAGGCAACATGGCACCATCAGAACCCAGTTTACCCACAACAGTAAATCCTGCATACTCCATCATATCAGAAAAGCAAGACCTAGATTTAAAATCATATCTCATATTGTTGGTGGAGAACTTCAAGAAGGACATAAATAATTCCCTTAAAGAAATACAGGAGAACATGGGTCAATAGGTAGAAACACAAAAATCCCTTAAAGAAAGACAAGAGAATATGGATCAAAAGGTAGAAACACTTAAAGAAGAAACACAAAAATCTCTTAAAGAAATACAGGAGAACATAGGTCAAGAGGTAGAAGCCCTTAAAGAGACAATACAAAAATCCCATAGAGAATTATGGGAGAACATGGGTCAACATGCAGAAGCCCTTAAAAAGGAATCACTAACATCCCTGAAAGAAACACAGGAGAACATGGGTAAGAGCCCTTAAAGAAGAATCACAAAAGTTCCTTAAATAATTTCAGGATAAAACAAACAAACAAGTAAAGGAACTTAATAAAACTATTCAGGATCTGAAACTGGAAATAGAACCAACAAAGAAATTGCAAAATGAGACATCTCTGAAGATAGAAAAACTTGGAAAGAATTCAGGAGTCATAGATGCAAGCATCAACAACAGAATACAAGAGATAAAACAAAGAATTTCAGATGCTGAAGATTACATAGAAAACATTAACTCAACAGTCAAAGAAAATGCAAAATGCAAAAAGCTTGTAACCCAAAACATCCAGGAAATCCAGGACACAATGAGAAAACCAGGATTTTCTGGTTTACAGGTATAGAAGAAAACAAGGATTTACATCTTAAAGGCCCAGTAAATATCTTCAACAAAATTATAGATGAAAACTTCCCTAACCTAAAGAAAGAGATGTCCATGAACACACGAGAAGCCTACATAACTCCAAACAGATTGGACCAGAGCAGAAATACCTCCCATCACATAATAATC